>JAJPUD010004560.1:32038-85278 GCA_023553655.1 Myrmecobius fasciatus | reverse complement strand
TGAAGGAAGGAAGGAAGGAAGGAAGGAAGGAAGGAAGGAAGGAAGGAAGGAAGGAAGGAAGGAAGGAAGGAAGGAGTCTTTTAACTGATCAATTCAGGCTAGCTTCACTCACATAGGTTTTTGTTTGTCCTTTGGTCTCTAAGAGGACTGTCACATCAGGGAGATGATGCCATGATATTCAAGTGAATTGGATTGAATTGAGAGAGGGTTCTACAAGGTCACTTGCCTCATTTTCCCCTCCAGACTTTTCTGGGTCCAGGGGCAAGATTTAGATCAAGTCTATGGGGCCATAGATTACTTTCAATGTGTGAATTCTAGGGATGGAATGAGTTTCTAAGATGAAGGTTTCTGGGGCATATTAAGGTCCAGAGTGGACCCTGATGAATAAAGAAATCTGACTTGGACAGCTAGGTGACATAGTGGATAGAGGGAGAAGACATGGGTTCAGATCCAGCCTCAACCACTTATTTGGCTGTGTGACCCTGAGCAAGTTACTAAACTTCTCTCAGCCTCAGTTTCATTATCTGTGAAATATAGATAATAGTAGCCCCTACTTCCTAGTGTTGTTGTGAGTTTAAAATGAGATACTTATACTATGCTTTGCAAACCTTAAAGTAATATATATTAATATAATATATGACATATTATATATTATGCATAATATACAATATATGTTAATATAAAATAATTGTATTATAGAATAGATAATATAATATTATATATTATACATAATATATATTATATAATGTATAATATTATGTGTTATATTATTATATATTACTATATATAATACTCTTTTGATTTTGCTCATTTCACTTTTTATTACTTCATTCAAGTCTTTCTATATTTTTCTAAAATCATTGAGCTCATTTTTTTTTTTTTTTTTGCTGAGGCAATTGAGGTTAAAGTGACTTGCCCGGGGTCACACAACTAGGAAGTGTCAAGTGTCTGAGACCAGATTTGAATTCAGGTCCTCCTGACTTCAGGGTTGGTGCTCTATCCACTGTGCCATCTAGCTGCCTCAGCTCATCATTTCTTATAGCATAGTAGTATTCCATCACAATCACATACAACTTGTTCAGCCATTCCTTCCTTAATTGATGAACATTTCTGCAATTTCCAGTTCTTTGCCACTACGAAGAGAGCTGCAATAAATATTTCAGAACATATAGATTCTTTTCCTTTTTCCCTAATCATTTTTGGAAACAGACCTAGTAATAGTATTACTGGTTCAAATGGTATTGGCAGTTTAATAATTCTTTAAACATAATTCTAACTTATTCTCCAAAATGGTTAGATCAATTCAATGAATTATTGTCCCAATTTTTTCACATCACTTCCAATATTTGTTGCTTTCCCCTTCAATTATTTTATATATATTCAATTCCATGCCAATTAAATTAACAAAAAATATTTTACCAAGTTAGTAAAAATAACAAAATTCACTTGAAAGAACAAAAAGTCAAGAATATCAAAGAAACAAATGAAAAATGTAAAAGAAGAAAGTTTAGCAGCACCCAATCTTTAGCAGAACTTATATCATAAGGCAATAATTATCAAAACTATCTGGTACTGGCTAAGAAAAGGAAGATAGATCAATGAAATAGAGTGGACATATGATTTTTAGTAGCAAATAAATATAATAAACATATTTGACAAGATTTAAAATTTAGGATAAAAATTCAATATTTGATAAAAAAAAAATTTTAGGCTGGAAAGCAGTATGACAGAAATTGGCAAAGACCAATGTCTTATTTGATTTACCAAGATTAAAAAAAGATATAATAGATATAAAGAGAGATATTACAAGAAGATTGGAAGAACATAGTTGGCTTCTCTGTTTCAAGTCTCCCCATACTCTAATCCACTCTCTATTCATCTACCAAAGTGACTTTCATAAGAATAGATCTGACTCTGTCTCTGTCTCTGTCTCTTTTTCTATCTCTGTGTCTTTCTATGTTTCCATCTCTGTCCTTCTTTGTCTGTGTGTGTGTAATATGGAGTTACCAGAGTCTATTGAGTTTGTATGTATGTTTATGAAAGAGAGAAATAAATGGAATATTAATATCTTGCACATTACTAACAATAATAGAGATCACCATACCAAGAGTAAACTCTGGTAGGTGCTACCAAGTTGGAAAGCCTATGAGTCAGGGTTTGGTAATGAATTTGATGCCTCATTCAACAAGCAGACTAAACAGATTCAGAGAAAACTCATCACCACAGCAACTTTACCTGTTTTAGTAGAAGGAATATTCATACCCAAGAAAACACAGTTCTTTGAAATGTTAAGTATTAAAAAATGCACTTTGGTTATTATGAAAATTAAAAAATTATTGATCATATGAATAACAAGAACAATAAAAATCATATGATCATATCAATATACCCTGAAAACTTTTTGACAAGATACAATAGACATTACTGTTTATAAGAACACTGTAAAACCTAAGAATAAATATATTTTTCTCAATATGATGAAAAATACCTATCCAAAACCAAGAACCAGCATTATATGTAATGGGAATAAATTAGAAACTTTTCCTATAAGATTAGAGGTAAAGCAGCAATGTCCACTATCATCATTACTATTTGGTATGGTGTTAAAATGCTAGCTATAGCAATAAGAAAATAAAAAGAAATGGAAGGAATAAACATAGGAAAGTGGAAATAGTATTATCATTTTTAATAGATGATGTGATGGATTGCTCAGAAAACCCAAGAGATTCAATTAAAAATTAAAGTGATAACTTTAGCAAAGTTGCTATAAAATAAACCCACAGAATCATTAGCATTTCCATATATTTACCAACAAAATTTAGCAAGAAGAGAGAAAAATCCCATTTAAAATAATAGCATGATGTATGAAATATACTAAGAATCTATTTGCCAAGACACATACAAGAACTATGTGTGAAAACAATTTATGTGAATACAGTACAACTACAAAATACAGTACAAACTACAATTTATTTGACTACAATACAACCACAACTAAAAAACTACTCTTTATACAAATAAAGCAAAATTTAAATAATTAGAGAAATATTTGTTGCTCATGTGTGGTCTGAGCTGGTAAAATAAAATTGCAATATTATTTAAATTAATTTATTTATTCAGTTTCATACAAATCAAATTGGAAAAGGATGACTTGATAAAAGTAGGAAAAAAATAATAAAATTCATTTGGAAGAAATAAAAAAAAAGGTCAGAGAAAAAACCAAGAATCTCAAGAAAAATTTTTTAAGTGGGAAGGAAAGGGGCTGAATAATCCCAGATCCCAAATCATACTTTTAAAAATAATCATAAAAATTATTTGGTACTGGTTAAAAAATAGAGAGATCAAATTAGGTGCACAATACACAGAAGCAAATGAACACTGTAGCCTAGTATTTGATAAATCCAAAGATCTCAGCTGTTAAAACAAGAATTTATAAAAAAAAAAAAAAAAAAAAAAAAAAACATTTGGGAAAACTAGAAAGCTGAGAAAAGCGTATGTACCAGCTAGGTGGAAGGGTAGATAGAGTGTTAACCTTAGAGTAGAGAGGATCTGAATTCAAGTGTAGCCTCAGACACTTATTAGCTCTGTGACACTGGAAAAGTTACTTCACCACTCTAGAACACAAATTTGTATGTTTCTTTTTGCCAGACAAGGAGAACTATAAAATTTAAATCATTTCCCTTTTTGTTTTAAGATTATGCAAGCTAGTCTTCAGCAATACGTAAACCAAGCATTACTAGAGAAGCAAAATGGTTTTTTGAAGTCAGAGAAATTAGAGACCAAACTGCCAACATTTGCTGGATTATAGAGAAAGCAAGGGAGTTTCAGAGAAAAAAAAATCTACTTCTGCTTCATTGGCTACACTAGAGCCCTTTTCACAACAAAATGCAACAAAACCTCAAAGAAATGGAAGTACCAGATCATCTTCTTTTTCTCTTAAGGAACCTATATGTTTTACAAGAAGTAATAGTTAGAACTAATCATGGAGGAATTGTTTGATGTAAAATTGGAAAAGGAGTAAGACAAAGTTGTATATTGATACCTTATTTATATGCAGAATACATTGTGCAACATACCAAAATCAAAAGGTGGAATTAAAGTTACCAGGAGAAATATCAACAATCTCAGATGTGCAGATGATACCACTCTGATAGTAGAAAGTAAAGAATTAAGAAGCCTCTTGATGAGAGTGAAAAAAGAGAGTACACAAGCTGATTTAAAGCTTAACATCAAAAAAAACTAAGACCATGGCAACTGATTCCACCACTTCCTGGCAAAAAGAGAGAGAAGAAATGGGAGCAATGTCAGATTTTGTATTCTCAGAACATTGGATTCCCGAATCCCCAAGTGATCAAAGATCACTGCAGATGGTGTCTTTAGCCAAGTCTTCCTTGGAAGGGAAATTATGGTAAATCTGGACAGCACATTAAAAAGCAGAAACATCACCTTACCAGCAAAGGTCTTCATAGTCAAAGCCATGATTTTTCCAGTACCAATTTATGATTGTGAGAGTTGACTACAAGGAAAACTGAGTGCTATAGAACTGACACTTTCAAATTGTGGTGCTGGAGACGTTTTTTGAGAATCCCTTGGAAAGTGAGGAGGTCAAATTAGTCGATATGTGAATAAATACATTCTGGTTATTTACTGTTGGCCACACAAAAAGAAGAAAGGACTGATTGAAAAAGATCTTGTTATTGGGAAAGATTGAAGGCAAAAGGAAAAGAAGACAGCAGAGGGTGAGATAGATTGATAATGTCATGGAAATAATGAACATGAACTTAGACTTTGATTTAGTGGACAGAAGGGCCTGGAGTTCTATGTTCCACGGGTCACAAAGAGTCAGTATATGACTAAATTACTAAACAACAACAAAACTTGGGGTGGGAGGGGAAGGAGATCATACTATCATATGATCTCTGAAATTTCTTCTAGTTCTAAATCTTAAGATTCTTCTTCATCCAAAATTCACCCTGGTGGACAATCAAAAACAGACCCAGATCAAGCCATGTTCTCCATGTTACTAGGCTACTTTATAAAATTCTGTTGGAATCTGATCCATTTAATCCAATTATTACAATGATAATATAATATATTTATATATAATGTTTTATTTATATATAATATATAATATAATGATAATATAACCCAATATTATAATGATAAAGATATGAAATAACAGATCATTGGCATATAGCTGGTCATTATATTGTATTGTTATATAGTTAACCATTGAATTTTAATTGAATATAATTTTATAGTACAATAATAATAATGGTTATAATCTGGGGGGGGCAGATGGGGAGGCAGATTTATGTGCTTTCATTAGTAATGGGAACTTCCACTGAGGAAACTCCCAATACTAAGGAAGATCAGCACCTATTCTCCAATAGAGGGTTGCTGTGGTACTGAGAGAGCCCAGAGTTACATGGTCAATACATTTCAGAGGTCAGATTTCATCCCAGTTGGTCAGTGGGGTCTGAAACAGAAGCTTTGGATTCCCTGAGTCCCTGAGCCCATCTCTAACCTACCATTCATAGTCATGAGCCTAGAACAGAGACCAAGAAAAAACTTCAGTTATCCATAAGGGAAAATTCAGGAGTGAAAGTCAACAAATTACATCCACCTCCAATGACCAAGAAGACTCAGAGGCTGTATCATCTCACCGACCAGCTAGAAGTCTGTGGATAGCTACAAAAAGAAAGGGGAAAAATAACAGATTCTGTTTCAGACTGTTCTCTATTTGCATAAGAAACAGGGTTAAAATGTGGGAGAAACAGGTCTTTAGGGCCTGGTGAAATGTTTGTGACTGGCTAAAAGCTATCTTTGGGGTTGGAAGCTGAGTTTCCATATCCCTGGAGCCCTAGCTTGGGCTGTTAACCATGTACACTTGTGAAGTTCCTCTCTTCCCCTGCCCTTCCCTCCACAAGGGGAGAAGGATACACGTAGCCTGGGGATCATCTATTTTCCAAACTCCTTTTCTGAATTCTCCCATCCCTCAGAAGGGCAGTCCAAGGCAGGTCAATCCCATAGAAATTGAGGGAGAAGCAGATATACTTCTACTGATGATTTCTGGATGGTATTGGGGTGGGGGAGGCAGGCTATAATTCTCTGAGGGGATAAGCAAGAGGCTTGAAAATGGAATTTTGAAGGAGAGAGAAAACATTTTGCTCTTCTCCTGGGTAGAAAGTTGTGGCAATGGATAAGGAACAGTCACCTATATTCATGAATACAGCCTACTGTATAATGGTTTTCTCAGCCTGCTCTAAAATACTAACCTCTGCTGTCTCAGGGCCTGGAAGATGAACTTTGTATTGATTCCTACTCTTTAGAATGTAGTATTTTTAAACTGGAAGAGAACCATAATGATCTAATCTAGCCACTTTATTTCATAGAGAAAAAAACGGAGGCCCACAAAACTCAGGTTATTTATCCAACATCATGAGACAGTCTCCTGACAGAGCTGGGACTCCAACCTTGACATCCTAATTCCCAGGCCAACACTTCTTCAATACCTACATACCACATGATTTTGAGTATGTACTCTTTCCCAAAATTTGACTGGTATGAAACTTAAGTTGTTAGTGCTCTTTGTCCTTCATTCTCGAAAAAGACCATGACTTCAGGGAGGTGATGCTAGCTTGATACATCTTGTAATGATGATGCTTTCAGTTTTATTCATTTTTATCATTTTTGTTTTTGAAGAGAGCAATGAGGATAAAAATATGTAAAGCATTTTCTTCAATTAAAAGAAAAAAAAACTTCAGAAGTAAACATTTTACAAGTTACATGAGAGGCAGAAAGTCAGTCCCCAAATCAACAAAATCTGTGTTCAAATTCTCCCCATGAAACATTCTTGCTGGGAAATCCTGGGTGAATCGTAATATCTTGATATCCCATTCAATTTTTTGCAATTATCCATCTATACTGATATTGGGGACTTCTTATGTTACTACTACTACTAATATCTAGCATTTATGTAGAACTTGCTGTGTGACAAGTATGATGCTAAGCACTATAAATATCTCATTTGATCTTCACAACACTGGGAGGTAGGTGCTATTATTATTCCCCTTTTATAGTTGAGGCAACTGAGGGAGAAACTTGCCTAGGTCAGACAATTTATGTGTCTGAGATTGAATTTGAACTCAGATCTTCCTTTTATTTATTTATTTTTATTAAAGCTTTTTATTGGCAAAACATATGTATGGGTAATTTTTCAACATTGATCCTTGCAAAGCTTTCCGTTACAAATTTTTCCCCCCTAGTCCCCACCCCTCCCCTAGATGGCAGGAAGTCTACTACATGTTAATTGTGTTAAAATACTTGGCAAATTGAATATAAGTATACATATTTATACATATTTTTACAGTTATCTTGCTATGCAAGAAAAGTTGGATCTACAAGAAAAAAAAATCTGACAAGGAAACATAATGCAAGCAAACATAATAGAGAGCATGAAAATTGAACTCAGATCTTCCTGACTCCAATCCCAACTAGCCATACTAATGAAAATAAAAATCCAAAATTTTTTTCACAATAAGTATTTTTTTCCTTTCAAAGGGATCTCATTTTGGGGTTACCATCTATATTTGGATCCACATAATATGTATTTCCGATGAAGGAGCTAAAATGTCTCATGGGGGAATCTTTCCAAACTCTACTACTGACTATTAGCTCTGTTGTAATTTGGGCAAGTTCATTTCTCTGATTTAGGTTTCTTTATCTGTAGAAGATGGGATTTGGACCTTTCTTCTCCAAGGTTCTAGTTAATTTCACCACCCTTGCCCTAGACTGTGAACATAATGAAATAAAAAATGAAATTGCATTTATATTTGTATAGCTTTCTTTTGCCCAGAACACAGTAAAAGCTGAATAAATATTTGTTAAGCATATTCCAATCTGGTTGACATTGACTTCCTTGATATTCTTCCCACACCATCTCCCAACTCAGGGAACTGGGATATTCATTTCACTGGTTATCTCCCATACCTCTCTCCCTTCTCCCCCCTTGTTTCTCTGAATTCCTCAAGTCTTAGTTAAAGTCTCACTTTCTTCAAGAAGCCTTTTCCAGTTCTCCTTAATCTTAGTACCTTTACTCTGAGATTATCTCCCTTTTATCCAGTATATATCTTATTTGTACATAATTGTCTACATCTTATATCTTCCTTTAAACTAAGAATTCCTGGATAATAGGGACTATATTTTGCCTTTTTTGTACCCTTAGTGCTCAACACAATAACAGGCACATAGTAGGCACTTAATCCTTATGACATGAATACTTAATACTAGTAGATTTGAATTTAATTAAATTTTAAAAACTATTAGTGGCTCCAAAGTGAAGTAAGTGGCTGCCAGAGAATACACAAAATAATAGATGGGGATGAGGGAAAATTTTTAGGATTTATGCTTATATATATATTTTTTTTTACTAAATTAAGCTTTGTTAACTTTAACTGGCATGCCCACTCATTTAATAAATAATAACATTCATGTGACACATATGGTACAAGAGGTATCCTGAGAAAAGAGTAGAAATTTTACAGTGTGAATGAATGCATTGACAGTGATGTCCATCCTTGTTCATCTACTTTCAGCATATTGAGAAATATTGCAGTTCATATATACCCAGGCAAATTGATCTACAGAATATATTATCAAGTTTTCACAAAACTAACATTCATGAAATGAACAAGTAGTTTAAAAAAGATTTATGCCCACAAAGAAGGGATCCCAAGTGAATAAGAAAATGGAAGAATGACAATTTTCTTCTCCTAATACAAGTTTTTAGTAAAATTATGAGATAATAACAAGGATGTTCTACTCTGATTTGAAAAGAAGTGGGCCCCAAGATTTAAAATTATCAAGAGAACTATTTGAAATATGAATTTGCAACCACCAACATTAACTATTACCTCCCCCCAAGCAGATATTGAATTTCAAAATGTTAGCTGGTAAAAGTTTGAAGTTATGTATAATTAACATAATATTTTAAAAACTAAACTTTTCTGACCAAAAACAGCATAAGTATATTACCTGTAAAATTCTCTTATATGCACATTTTAAAACTTAGAAATAGAATTTTTACCTGTTTTAAAAATCAGACAACTAGAAGTTTCAGTGGGTTTTGAATGGTTGAAATTTAAAAACCCAACAATTTCTGATTAATTTGTAAGAATAGCTGATTGAATGAGAAAGATGGAAATTTTTTAGTCTAATTTCAACAGAAAACTTTGTATAACTGGTGGTTGAGACTGGAAAACTGAATATTATGATTTAGTAAGCACAGCCTACCATGAACATCTTCTATCTGGACTCTAAGAAGCATCTCTTTCAACAACCATTAAAGGTAAGTATTAAAATAAACTATACTTGGAACCAAAAATTCAAGTCTTTATATCACAACATGTTAAGATTTTTTAAAACATTCAGCTATGGCAGTATCCAATTACATGAGTATTGGGGGAAGCTGAGGTTAGTGGATTGCTTGAATGTGGGAGTTCTGAATTGTAGTAGGAATAAAACCAATAGGACATCCATCACTAAGTCTAACACCAATATGATGAACCATCAGTAGTGAAGGGCCATTAGGCTACTTAATAAGGGTTAAACCAACTCTGGATGAAAAAATGGAACATCTTAAAGTTCCCATACCAATACATATTGAGGCCAGATTCTGAGTGACCATTCTGTTTCCAGTCCAAGCAAGATGAGGAATCTCAGTCTCAAAAAAATAAAAAAACTAAAATAACAAATATATGCAATCATAGTGCTATCATTGAAGTAGTTTAATTAATAATTTTATTAAGAACAAGAAAGTTTTAAATGTTAATAAACAAATTAAATAAATACATAAAGATTATTTGAAAATGTTCTATTTCATCTCTATTGCATCCTTTTTAATATCTTTGGGGTACTTAGCATTCAAGACTCCATAATCTGTTCTCAACTGATCCTTCTCGTCTCTCCTAGTATACAACTTTTACTCCAACAAAATTAGTTATTCACTATACCCAGAATTTGCAATGACCCCACGTGTCCTCAACATCATAGTTCAAGGTCAGTTGGACCAAAGTTTGAGGCTTGAAAATCAAGACAGAAGAGTAGGAAAAATGTGAAGTTGGTGATCCCATAGGATAGATTTCCTTTCTCTTGAAGTATTAGCCACTAAGCTAATATTCCTAAAACACAGACCTATGTCATTCCTCTGCTCAGGAATCTCTACTAAGCTCTAATTACCCCTAGGAAGTTAGAATATTTAATAAGTCAGGGTACGCCCCTCTTCCCTCTGCTGATTTAGGCAAGTTCTTTTCTAAAAAGCCAAAGGAGTTGACTAGGTCAAGATATTAAGGTCTGTCTAGACCTTAAACACCTAACCATTGAAGGCAAATTACTGGTGGTCTCAGGATATATTTGTGTAGCATCCCCTTTACATAAAGACAGAAAATACCTGCCTAAATGGAATATGATGCTTTTCACAGTTAGTGAATATCCCAAGACTCTTACATCCTACAGTTCTAAGTTACTGTATCATACCTATTGGCTACTCACTTTCAATTTAGGGGAAGTAAATAGCTGAGCTGAGTTCCATATCCTATCTATGCTGTAGCTTAGTAAACGTCCTTTTTGTTGAATTGCATGAATTACACATGACTCATTGCAATCAAAGATTAGACTTAAACCACAAAGGAACTAAGGCTGAATCAGGTTCAGCCAATAACAGGCTATGGTCAAAACCAAGAAATAGCTTACTTCAAGTTGGAATAATAATATCATTAGATATGGAAATTGCATTTTAAGTTTACAAACTATTTTCCTCACAGCCTTGTGAAGAAGGAAGCACAAATATTATTATCCCATTTTTGTAGATAGGGAAACTGAGACTCCAAGAGATTAAGTCAGCTTCCCACAGTAGCATAGCTACCCAGAATCAGAACCAGAACTCCAACTCATGTCTCTGGTCTACAAGTCTCATGCTCTTTCCACTACACAATTGTACCCACAGCCTAAAATCAAATGAGGAAATATTCCTTTTTCGTAAATAAAGTGTGTGGGTTGGGCTGTCAAATTTCTCACTTCATCTTTTGGATACTGTTGTCTGGGTGGCTTCTTTTGGGAAGCAGAGGTTTGAGCTCAGAAGTCTTGGGGATCCCTCCTGGACCTCTGCATGATCATGGACCAGTTTAAGGCAATCCTGCCCCAGGTGAGGGCATTGCTATCCAACGCTTGGCCTGCCCAGGTACAAGAATTTCTGGATGATCTTCTGGAAAAGAAACTTCTTTCTAAAGAGTACCACCAGGCCCTGCTCCAAGAGTCTGATGGAGAAGCATTGGCTAGGAAGGTTTCCTTGTCTCTGTTGGAGAAGTGGGACCTGTGCTTAGACACCCTGACCCAGTGTGTGGGGTACCCTGAAAACAAGCTCCAGACTCCAGGGTTGGATGGAGTCTTCTTCTCAAGGAGCCAAGGTAATAAACTGGAATATACTTAGCCTGGGAAATAGTAATTGTCTGGAGATCCAGGGCTTTTCATCTTTCTCTGCCTCCCTTTGCTTTCTTCAGAATGAATAGCTTATGACATTTTATTAGAGGGGGGGATGTAAGGTCTGAAAAGGAACAAGAGTCATAGCAAATGGTAAGCAGGGAAGGAAAGGTCTGAAGTTCCATCTTTGATACTGAAATTGGGGAGGTAGAGGGCACCTGCAACATAGACCTACTCTCATGTCTCTCACAAACACTCTGTAGAGTCATTCTCAAGAGAAAATGGTAGAATTTTGCCTTAGAAGTAGAGACTACTTCATCTGATAACAAGCAGAAGGAAGAGAAGCCCGTTCTTGTCCTAAGTATCCCTGATCATCCAAGGGTCTGGTGGAAGGAGCAAAAGGGACCTTGGAATATAGTTATGTATTAGGCAAGTGGAAGGTTTTGGAGAGTGGAAAATGTTGAACCTCTAGGTTTCAGCTTTCTGGGATTTCAAGGAGTTGACCATTTCTCTACTTCTGCCTGCTCCCCCCACACACACTCTCTATCTCAAATCTGGTCCCTTTCTGGTTCCTGTTATGTGAGTGTTTTTTTCTTCTCTTGGATGTGATCTTACTTCTTAATCTGCATAGCTCCAAAAAGTAGAACTGGGTTCAAATGTGGGCTTTGGCAAGGGAAAAGAAGGAGTTTGATGAAAGAGAATGCACACTCCTTGTTCCTGGGCTCACATTCCCGAGATCTCTTTGTCATGTGGATTGAGCTGGTGGTCTAATCAATGAGTCACCCCATCTTCAAGCATTTGGAGGTACTTATTGCTCACCCCGCCAGAGTGGGCCTAGTCCAGTTCTTAGGTATTGTGAGGGAAAATATGATCTCTGCCTCTTAGGGGCTATTAAATCTTCTCTTCTCCAAATTGTATAATTATAATTCTTCTGACTTTTTTCCTCTCAAACAATAAGAGTGGACAAAGGAGTAAGGTGTGCATTTGTTTCTCCAAAAGTCTTAAGACAGAAGAAATTTCCATCTGTATGTGACTGATTAGGTGACTTAAGGACTCTATACTCTGGAAAAGAATATTCTATCTCTTTTTCTGTCTCTCTTCCCCTTTTCTCAGGCTCATGGCACTCTAAATGATATTCTTCCCATGAAAAAAACCCCACCTCTCAGAACAACAATCAGATCACTGAATTAGAATTTTTTAAAATCACTCATTCAATATGAAGCAAAGCTTTTCAAAGTATGGCCCACAAGCCATTGGTAGGCCACTAGATATTTCAAGCAGTAACAACAAGCTCTTTGAGAAGATTAATGTTTATTCAGAATAATCAGTGGTTCTGGTTATTTAATGATTCTAGGTAATTGAGAAACTATAAAAACATCCAATATAAATTACTAATTTACAAAGATCAGAATAAATTGATCAGAAATCAGAATAAATAAAATACATTTTGTGCCTAACCATAGGCTCAGTATAATGTAATCTTTAGTGATTTGGAAGGCATTTCAATATTTCATGTTGCCTCAGAATTGCTTTTCATTGTATTGTATTGAAAAAAAAAAGTCTTTTGCCCCCCTAAATCTTTATCCCCTTTGACCTTCTGCATCATTTGGCATTGTTGGCTATCATTTCATGGATATTCTATCTCTTCCCTTGTCTTCCAAGACACTGTAATCTCTTGGCACTTTTCTCTCTTGAGTTGCTGCTTTCTTTACATCTTCTCTACTCCATTAAGATGGATGTTCTTCACTTTCTCCTCTTTCCTTAACCTCTCTCCTTCTATTCTCCTGAAGGAGAATAAAGCACCAGCCAACACAGACAAAGAAGAAGCAAGGGGAGTTTTGGAAACTGAGGGTAAAGAGCATATTCAATAAGAATAGAGGTCAACAAGGTCAAAAGCTAGAAAGTTTAAGGAGGGTTAAAACCGAAGAAAGGGGTGATTGGATTTGGGGGTGATTAGAAAGTTATTCATGACTCTCAGTAAATTGGTGATGGCTACATTCAGTTTAACAAGAGTCTGAAGAGAGAATAGATAGAAATGATTAATATGAATTTTCTCCAGTCTCTCCTTTTTTCTTCTGATGACCAAAGACAAGGTATTCCTATTACTGGGGTTAATTCTTCAACCTGTATTAATATCATTCCTTTCATCTTGTTAAGGAACTTGTTCTATTAATTATGCTCTCTTTCTAATCCTTAAATTCTCCTTTTCCCCTGGCTCTTACATTTACCTATGAATACACTCAGGTTTCCCCAATTCTACCAAAAATTTGGAAAAAGGAAAATAGGTTTATCTTTTGCATCCACTTAATTTCTATCCATTCTCTCTTCAGCCCCTTGTTGAACTGAATACAACCACCATCAAGATACTGAAAGTCATGAATAACTTTCTAATCAACTCCCATATCTGATCACCCTTTTTTTTCAGTTCTAACCCTCCTTTAATTTTCTATAGGTTTTGATACTGTTGCCCCTTATTACTACATATACTTTCACCCTCAACTTCCAAGACACTATACTCTCCTGTTTCTTCTCCATCAGCTTTGCTGATGCTTTATCATCTTTCTAATCCCTTAATATATGTGTTTCTTCAAGGTTTGTCCTTGACTCTTTTCTATTCTTCCACCACAATTTCTGGGCAATTTCATTTATCCATTCCCACAGCTTCAGCTGCTACCTGATATTGATGCCTCCTAAATCTACTCAGAGCTCTAAGCTCACATCTACAGCTGTCTACAGGCCCTCTTTACTTGGATGTCCCACAAATATATAAAACAAGTTTATTCTCTTCCTTATGCATGCTTTTGAATTCTGTCAGCTGGGCACAATTTCCATCTGTGGCAGCATCATTCAGCTTCTCTTCCATGTTCCTAGAATTGTAGTTATCACTGACTTCCTTATTGCCCTCATGCAAGCAGTTTACAAATTCTGTCTATTCAACTCCTACAACATCTCTCCCAAATATATCTGATTCTCCATTTCCACTGCTTGGTTCAACCCTCTTTACCATTTGCCTGGCTTATCACAAAAGCCAACTAAATAAATCTTTCTACTTTTATTATCTCTCCTATTAATAATTCATTCTATAGTTAGAATAATATTTTATGAATAGATTGTATCATATTACTCCTCTTCTCAAGAATCTTCAGTGGCTTTTGCTTAATCCATATGTTCAAAATCTTTTACCTGCCATTTAAAGCAAACTCTGTTACCTCCACAATTGGATGCCACTTTGCCTTATATTTTTTTATTAATATTATTTCTATCTACACATTTCATACTCCAGTCAAATTAGATTAAATTTTCCCTCCTCAACTTTGTGCTTTCAACTTCTGTACCTTTGCTCACTGTTGTCTATAATGGAAAGTCCTTCCTTTAATTTTGAATTCCTGTTCTATTCTTTAAGATCCAATTCAAGTGATACCTAATTCTCCATATAACCTTCTCTGACCTCCTTGAACAATAAACTTTTTTCTCAGACTTTAGAGAACCCTTTATTTCTCATTTTAATGTATTTATTAAGCAATGCTATGCTTGATAGTTTTTACAGATTATCTCCTACTAGAGTATAAGTTTCATGAGGATAGAAATCATATCTTATATAAATCATGTGATATCCTCAATGATGAGCACAGTACTCTGTATGTGGTAAGCATTTAAAATAGCTGGGTATCAATTAGTATAAATAATGAATCCCATAGAAGGACCGCTTTATTTGATTCTGACTAATCATAGTTTTAATTAAATGTAAGATATGCAGATTGTTTCCAGCTCAATTGAAATATGTGATGGAAAATTTTAGAAATAAAATATTAAGTTTTTAAAATAAAGTATTTATTAATTCAGCATAACAGCAAAGGATAAGAAAAATGTATTTCTAATTCAAAGGTATTACAAAGTAAGAGTTATAGAAAGCAAAATTTTTATACTTATAGCAAAATTTAAAAAAATAAAAAATTACTAAATATTATACCTAACAATAAGCCTACCTTGACAATGATAAAAGCATAATTATTATCATTTAAATATTTTAGCACCACAGATTGAACCGCCTTCTCTTTTTTAAATCTTCAAACAAATGAGGCTAGGTATACAGAGCTTTATCCACATTTTAAAGCATTTACATGCTCACATTCTCATACAATGAACCAAATGTAGTTAGATGACTTGGAACATAATCTTAATCAGTAATGCTTTAAATTCAATATTGTTGTGTTCACAATATTTTTCAACAACTGGGCTAAAATAATTTTAAAATCAGCTTTAGTTACTGATGCTTTTTTATTTGTGCCAAAAAACAAGAAGCAAGTGATGGTTATAGCCTCTTAGAGCATGAGGATGTCCAGACCAATAAGAAGCATTAATTTTCATCTAGTATCCCCTTGTACATTACCCATCCCCAGTAAAAATTTTTGGTGATCATCAGACACTTTAAAGTCAATTTTCTTTCTTTTTTAGAAATTTTATGTTCTAGATGGCATCCTTTCCCAGAATAAGCTTGCTTATTCTACATTTAAACTATATTGATCAGTGTATGTACTTTCTGTGATTATCTTCTTCAAAGCTCCAGGATATTTGGTTATTGGGTTCTCATTTGCACTACCTCTCCAGTAATTTTAACATTATGCAATGGAATTCAATTTTTAAATTTAAATTTAAATCAATGCTTACAGAAAATTTCTTTAGTTCATTTTAATTTTCTTTCACTGTCTCAAATAAGCTTTAATCTTTTGTTTGAATGACTGCTCTGTAAGAAGAATGCATTTTTATTGATGTAATAAAAAGCTTCTTTGTTTTTCCACTGGAGTGTTTCCATGTGAAATTTTTTTGGTCTATTTTGTTAGGGGCTCTTAGAAAATTAACACAACTATCAATAATATGGTACTCAGTAGGGCATCACATCCACAAGCAAAGATGTACAAGTATAGAGTGATGATGTAACAGAGTTAACTCTTGGCTAGCTTGCACTCATCACATTAGTTGAAATCTAATAACATTTCTATTGGGCTTATATCCCAAAGAAATCATAAAGGAAGGAAAGGGCCCCACATGTGCAAGAATGTTTGTGGCAGCCCTTTTTGTAGTGGCAAGAAACTGGAAACTGAATGGATGCCCATCAATTGGAGAGTGGCTGAATAAATTATGGTATATGAATGTTATGGAATATCATTGCTCTGTAAGAAATGACCAGCAGGACGATTTCAGAGAGGCCTGGAGAGACTTTCATGGACTGATGCTCAGGAAAGTGAGCAGAACCAGGAGATCATCATTCACGGCAACAACAATACTATATGATGATCAGTTGTGATGGACATGACTCTCTTCAACAATGAAAAGCTTCAAACCAGTTCCAATTGTTTGGTGAAGAAAGCCATATACACCCAGAGAGAGTGAAATGTGGACCACAACATAACATTTTCATGTTCTAGATTGAGATTTGCTTGCATTGTATTTCCTTTATCGGATTATTCTTTCTTGTAGATACGATTTCTCCTGCACAAAAAATGATGTGTGGCAATAACTATACATATATTCTATTTCTTAAGTATTCTAACATAATTATCATGTAGTGGATATCCTGCCATCTAGGGGAGGGGTGGGGAGTAGGGGGGAAAAATTTGTAACAGAAAGCTTTGTAAGGGTTAATGTTTAGGAATTACCCATACATATGTTTTGCAAATAAAAAGTATTAATAAAATAATTTTTTTAAAAAAGAAATCTAATAACATTTTATAATTTGTATTAAATCAAATTTTGCATTATTCAAACTCATTCAAGTTATAGCTGTTTACCACTCCAGATTTTTTGCTGGTGATGTTGGTTTTTAAATCTAACATCGTTGCTACTCTTCTATTAGTGCAAATAGTGATAGTTGATTATATTAAATCCAACTTGTATCCTCAAACCAATGTTTACAATAACTTTGTACCCTCATCCTTGCCTTCCTTACAAATAATTGGTAGATGAGTAGGAATTTGGTAGGAAGGGGAAAAAGAGAAGAAAAACAGAGGAAAAAATCCTCCTTCACATTCTCTCCCTCTCTAATCCATCCAATGACACCCAGATAAATTAAGGGATAGTCAGAACACAATATTAGGCTGAAATCCCAATTTAATAATGTTTCCCTGAGCAAATAAAAAAGTCATTCAACTGATAGTGCTTTTGCCAATCTTAAAGTAGAAAGCATGGGTTTCCAATTTCTCTTTGTTCATATTTTCAGAACTTTTTGCTAAAACATGAAACATAAATTGATCAAGTTAATCTAGTTGAAGACTAGTCTGTAGTTGCTTTGGTAGTGATACATAATAGGAGTATGAAGAGTGGTAAACACTGTCATTTCTGATATAAAAGAATTTATTCTCATATATTTTTAAAATTTTACAACCTCCACATGACTATTCATAAACTGTCAATATTTAATTATATTTTCATTTTCTGATAGCCCCACAACTAAAAGATAACAATTGTAATCTTGCAGAGGAAACTTGCTCTTCTGTCATTAAGTAGCCTAATATTTCTCATATAGAACTAAATAAAAAAGTGAAATGTTTAAATATAGACACACAATATCTTCAGAATAAAGTATAGTTCTTTGCCATGTGAAAAATTCAGTATTTATTAGCTAGTCATTTCATTTTATTATAAAGTCTGTGAAAATCTCATTATATTAATAAAATTGATGTTTATTTCTACTGAAAACATTTATTACACTGTGGCTTGCATAGAATTTTAATATATATTGGATTGGGTAACAAAAGCATTTTCAAATATCTTTTGGGAAAAAAAAAGACCTTGTGGCAGTTAGAAAGTGCAGTGAGTGCAATATGGGCCCTATAGTCAGGAGGACTTAGACACAATATTTATTAGCTGTGTGACCCTGACTTAATCCCAAGAGTCTTGCAAAAGTAAATGAATAATTTTTTAAAAGACCTCATTGTACATATTTGTGAAATAAATTCATTTACTAGGCACTACCAAATATTTAGACCTGTGCTACCAACTGAAGGAAATGCAAGAGTAATAAACAGTCCAATGTTTTCCATCTTAGTAAGGAAACAAAATATACAGTGATGATGATAGCGATGATCCTTGTTGAGTGACACATGAAATAATCAACATTCTTCAAGAGGTCAGATGATTGATTGTGAATGCCAATGTGAAATGTAGTAGAAATTCAGAGGAGGGAAAATTAGTATGACCCAGAGCACTTTGTTTATGGGGCTAGTGCAGAAACGGGCCTAATTGAAACAGAAAAATTCTTTTTGGAATTTATGGAGAAAAAAAAGCACTAACCTTGGAGTTAAAAGACCTAGGTCTGAGAGGCAACATGGTGTAGTGGCTTGAATGCAGGAACTAGTGTCAGAAAAAGCTATGTGGAAATTCCAACCACCTACTAGTTATGTGACCCTGGACAAGTATAACCTCTTTGAGCCAGAGTTCTTCATCTGTGAAAAGAGGGTTTTGGACTGGAAGATTTCTAACATCTCTTCTAGCTCTTAATCTATGATCCCGTGAATACTACTTCCAACTTACTATCTTGATTTTTGATCTTGAGCAGTCACTTCTCTCTGAATCTCAATTTCCTCATCTGCAAAATGGGGATAATAATATATTTAGTGCCTATCTCACATAGTTGTTGTAACAGAAGCATTTTGTAAATTTAAAATTGATCTGTAGATTGCATTATCATAATTAGTATTCATATATTTAGAGTTTAGGTTCTGAATAAATGGTAGTCTTTGACCACGTGACAATGTCTATAATTTGATTTCTTGTGTGAATTAGTAATTAATTTTTGATTCTTATCATTGACTTCTAATTCAAAATCATCAAAGTTCCCACCCATTATGGAGAGGATGAATTTTTTTTCTTCCAAAGCAAGGGTGATTAGAAAGAATAGAAGAAAGAAACAGGTGGAAGTCTGTGCAATATTCTGTTTTTGGAAAAGTGGTCCATGAAATGAAAAAAAGTCATCCTTTATCTCTTTGATAACTACTACCCTAGAATGTTCCTGAATATCTTAGAGAAGAAGGAAGAAAAGAAAGCGTTAAAGTACCAAGGCCATTAGAGTTCCCATTACCAGACGTGCATGCTTCCTTCCTCATTCAGCTTTGGTAAGCAGATGGAACCAAGAATAGAAGAAAGTGCCAGTTCTTGAAAGTGACTGACTTATTTTCCATTTTGTGGCAGATGATCTTACTCATTTAGGCTTCCTTTACAGAGAAGAGCTATTCTTCTGAAATGGGAAGGAAGATTTATCACTAGAAAGGAAGTCCATTTTGGAGGGAAAAAACCCAAGTATATTCCTACAGAGGAAAAGTGAACTTTTAATGAAACATGGGACTTCTGATCATTCCTAAGAAACTCTGAAATAAAATGATCAGAATCACAAAACAATAAAAAGGTAAACATGCATGATTAAACATAAGGGACTAAACAAGGATAAGCTGCTTACATTCTAATATGGGAAGATGATATATGTATATATATCTGTTTATATATGTATATATGAGACATTTAGGCAATGCAGTAGATATATTGCCAGGCCTAGAATTGGGAAGACCTCAATTTAAATCTGACCTCTGCTGATTGGTTGTCTCTTCTCTGTACACAATCAATTTACCTCCTTTTCTGATCCTGCATTGGATCATAAATGTAGGACTAGAAAGGTTATATAATCTGATTCATTTTATCCATGAACAAATTGAAACCCAAGAAGGATAAGTAAGTGATTTGACCAACATCAAACAATTAATAAGCATCAGATTTAGTATTTGAATCCATATCCTCTGACTGCAGAATTCTTTCTGCTGTACTGTACTACCTCAATTGTATGTATGTGTTTATGTCATTTCTGATGCATAAATCATCATTGGTGATATATTATAGACTACATTTTTCATAAATCTTTCCATTGCCCTTTTTGGTTATTTGTAATTTTGATTCTTCTGAAGATAGTAATTCCATGATTTGCAGTTTGGGGTATCATCAAGAAAATATTAATAGGAAACAAATGAGCTTTTGAAGTGACAGACATTTTAGGGTCACAAAACGATTGCACAATAACAGATTTTGTTGCTGGATAGACCCTTTGATATCATCATATGATATCATGCCTGTCCATAACCTTTATTTTATAGATAGGTCTAGAATAGATATGATCTTTAATGGACAGAGCCAGGACTTGAAAAAAAGAATTCAAAAGAACTCAATTCTTTTGACTACAAATTTAGGGTTTTTTTCCACTTCACCAGTGATCCAACTTATTTGCCATATGTCATGTCTGTTCAACATCTAAAAGATAGTTGTATTGCAACTGAAACTAATTATTTAATTATATATTTTATTCTAAGATATATATATTTTTCATTCCCTTTGATTTCCAGTTTGGATGGTTAAGCCAACATCTTTTTTTGCATTACTATGTATTTTATTGTGTCTTTGTAGTATTGGGGGCTTAATGTAATTAGTACCATATCATCTGTAAACTCTTGGCAGACCACACTGTCTATAGATAATTACTCTTTCTGCTTGGACTATGTACACAACATATAACATTATCTTAGAATAACATTATCAAAGATCATTGAGATTAAAGGCAGAAGGATTTTAGAAATCTAATCCAATCCCTTCAATTTAGGAATAAAGGAACAAAGACTATGATTTCCCCTCCCATAAAAACCTTCTCTCTTTCTAGCTTCCCTATTTCTGTTGAGAATACCACAGTCCTGCCAGTCAGGAAGATTCACAACTTGAGTCATTTTCAGATCTTCCCTCTTCCTCACTCCTTGCATTCAACTCATTGGCAAGTCTTCTCAATTCTATCTGGACAATATATTCCTCTACTCAAATGGCCACTATCCTAGTTCAGAATATCTTATCTCAACTATTTCAGTAGCCTCCAAATTAGTCTCCCTGTTTCCAATCTCTCCCCTCTCCAATCCATCATCTATATAACTGTCAAATGGATATTCCTAAAATATGTGTTACTTCCTTACCCAAAGAGTAATGGTGGTTCTCTATTCTCTTTAAGCTACAATGCAAACTCCTCTGTTTGGCCTTCAAAACCCTTCACAAAATTTCTACAATCTACTTTTGCAGGCTTATTATCTATTGCTCTCTATGATGTACTCTATATTCTAGCCTTCTATCATTCCTCTTATTGTTTCCCATACATGATATTTCATTTTCTATTTCCAGACCTTTGTCCCATGTATGAAACACACTCCCTTTTTATCTCCATCTAAGAGAATCCCCAGATTCAACTTTCATCCTTGGTGCTACCACTTACAGGAAGCTTATTCTTTTTACATTGTTTTTTATTTATTAAAGCTTTTTATTTACAGAACATATGAATAATTTTTCAGCATTGACTCTTGAAAAACTTTCTGTTCCAAATTTTTCCCTCCTTCCCCCCCACTCCTCCCCTAGATGACAGGTAGTCTAATACATGTTAAATATGTTAAAATATGTGATAAATCCAATATGTGAATACACATCTATTCAATTATCTTGCTGCACAAGAAAACTCAGATCTATAAAGAGAAAAAAACAACCTAAGAAGAAAAACAAAATGCAGGGAAATATTCACAGAAAGTGTTAGAATGCTGTGTTGTGGTTCACACTCAGTTCCCTCAGGCTTCTCTCTGGATGTATATAACTATCTTCATCGTTGAACAAAAGGAACTAGTTTGAATCACATCATTGTTGAAGAGAGCCATGTCCATCAGAATTGATCATCATATAGTCTTGTTGCCATGTACAATGATCTCCTGGTTCTGCTCATTTCACTCAGCATCAGTTCATGCAAGTCTCTCCAGGCCTCTCTGAAATCATCCTGCTGGTCGTTTCTCACAGAACAATAATATTCCATAACATTCATATACCATAATTTATTCAGCCATTCTTCAATTGATGGGCATCCATTCAGTTTCCAGTTTCTAGCCACTACAAAAAGGGCTGCCACAAACATTCTTGCACATGTGGGTCCCTTTCCTTCCTTTATGATTTCTTTGGGATATAGGCCCAATAGAAACACTGCTGGGTCAAAGGGTATGCACAGTTTGATAACTCTTTGAGCATAGTTCCATATTGTTCTCCAGAATGGTTGGATCTGTTCACAGTCAGGAAGCCTATTCTAATCAGCCCAGTTGATAGAGCATTCTTTCCAACCCAACCCATTCCCATTTCTTTTTTAAATATATGTTTTATTTTTCCCCATTTATGTGTTAAAATCATTTTTAAAAATTTTAAATTTTGATTTCCAAATTCTTTTCCTCCCTCCCTTCTTCCCTCACTAAGAGGTTAAATGATTCAATAAAGTTTATACACACAAAATTATATATTTATCTGTTCACATGTTATTTCATTGAACAGTTTGGAGGGCAAAGACTTTTGTCTTGTTGGGGTTTTGGATTTTGGGGGGTTTTTTGTCTTTCAGTCTCCTATGTCTAGTGCAGTGTCTGACATGTGGTAGTAGTAATCATAATAATAATAACATACTAATAAATGCTTATGAAATTGAACTGAATTAAATTGTTGAAGGTTATAGAAGTAATGAATAATAGAACAAGGATTCAAAGTCAAGTCTTCTGATTCTAAATCCAAGACAATTTCCATTTCATCTCACTTAATATTTTAATAATCCTTGTAGGAGTGTTAAACAAAATAAGCTCCACAGTTCCACTTGTTATAGTCTTAATTAATTTTAACACGTTCTAAGTATGTCAACAGACCTATGATTTCATCAGTATAGGTATTCTCTCCACTATAAAGATCTCAATCCTTCTTCACCTTCTTAAGCTGGGAAATTCTTGTCTACATCCTTTCACAAATACACCCAATATGCTGGAAATCTTACTTGAAGTCTTTTACATCTATTGAGTAGTAGTATAGTTCTAAGAAAGTAGGTGGAAACTTTAAAGAGTGGTTCCTGATTCTGGTCACATGACTCCTCCCATCCTAACCCCGTTTACCATTAGACTTTGCCTATTTTCCACTGAACTTTTCTCTCCTAACGCTAAGCTTCTCATTCATGCATAAGAGAGAATCTTTTCAGATAGAGGCATCTTCTTCCAGGTGGATCTCCTCCTCACTCCATCTTCCCTCCTCTTCCCAAATCAGACATTTACAAATTGGGTCCAACTGCCATTCTACTTCAAGCCTGGTACTTGGTAAGTGAGTGTTTGAGCCTGGGCAGGCTGAGGGAAAAGAAATACTTGTCTCTGACTTCTCTAGCCCTTGATAGAGAATTGAAATTGAGATATGTTGTACATGTTTGACAGCTATCTCTCTGGGGAAAAATTAAGTTTAATTTTCATTTTTGATATTTTTCCATCATTTTTTTGGGTCTGGACAATCAGCAAAACAATAAATCAAGTCCTGATTTGCATAGTTTACAGATTTCTGAGGTTTAGATGCCCACATTGAATAGAGTCAGTATAAACTGGCAAAAGGATATCCATGATCAAAGCCCAGAGGATTGGCAATCACACACTTCCTACATCTGATGAACAGACATCATTCCCTTCAGGTACATGACTTCAATTTGGTGTTTTCTAAATTTAACCATTCCAAAGGCAGAGCCCAATTAGCTCCAGAATAGTTACCCCAGTCTGAGCCTGTGATTGTTTAAATCACACACACACACACACACACACACACACACACACACACACACACCACAATTTCCTAAATTCAATTCAGTTCTTATTTTTAAAGTGTTGTTTTCTTCAGTTACCTTTTTAAGCTCCTTTTATAACTGGCCAATTTGTTCATTGCACTCTTTTTCCACTTCACTAATTTTATTTTTCAATAAATTGGTGTCTTTTTCATATTTCTTTTGCAGGGCATCATATCCTTCTTGCAAGATATTGTATCCTTCTTGCACTGATTTCAGTTTATTTTCCCATTTATCCTCCAGCTCTCTTTTGAGGTTCTTTATGCAATCTTCCAGAAAGGCCTTTTGAAAAGGGGACCAGTGATGGTCTTTAATACCTTCATCTGGTATTTTATCTAAAGGAACCTCAGCATCTGGGGTCAATGCTTCTTTGCCTTGATAAAAGCTGTCTATGGTGAGAGCTCTCTTTTGCTTCTTCATTTTTTTTTAAGACAGCGTGGATATCTCTTTAAGGTAGGGGAAAAAAAACATAGGCTGAAGATCTTTGCCCTGGGGCACTTCGGCGAATTAATTTAAGGTGCTGGGCCGGTGGGGGCTAGGACTAAGTCCAAATTACTCCTTAAACAAGGCAAGTCTGCCAGAACACCTGACCCCATCCGGGCAGAGTGTCCCAAGTGCCTCAGATAAACTCCAGGTGTTTGGAGTTTGGAGTTTGGAATTTCTGCCAGGATGAGTTGAGCTGAGTCCCACCCTCACTTCCGGCCTACACAGGAGTCGTCTATTTATCTCTCTGTCCGAGTCAGACTAACCTGATATGAAGTTGTCCAGAGAGCTGTGCCCAAATATTTCTGAGTTCGTTGACTTGAAGATCAGTTCAGGGGCTTATTTTATTGTTCATTTGAGAGAAGATCGGAGGAGAGGCAGAAAGTCACCTTTTCACTCCGACATCTTGGATCCGCCCCCGTACTTTGTCATTCTTCCTAAATTCAATTCAGATTAATTAAAAGATATAGAGTATAAAAGGTCCTGGTGGTGTTTATTGTTTGTAGGTGACAGTAAAGCAAAGAAGCAGCCTCAAAAGCTCTTTTTTAAGAGAATCTCTTGTGCAAGTAACACCTAAGGCAGCCCATCAACTCACACAATTATTCCAAAGTTACCTAAAGTACAGAGTACTATGAGTACATATCCCTTTACAACCATAGCTCCACAAAAGTCCAGCCAAAAAACTGTTTAAAGCAAAAGCATTTAGTGAAATAATATAATTAAGAAAAGTAGTTATAAAACATAAACCAGGGATACACTCTTTCTCAAATAAATATCTATTGGTGGGAAGAGTGAGCACACATAGGTAACATCTGTGGAAAGGCACACACATAACCAGGATGCAGGTGCAGAGGGGAAATTCTGATGTATCTCCAGTGCTTCAAAGCTGCCAATAATAATGCCAGCACTTGGTGATATAATCTACCAATCTCTGCTCCCCATAAATAGTGTATGGTCTCTCCAAGGAGCATGGGCATGGCAAGTTGTGTTTGCTTGTATTGTTCTGTGTTAGTCATGTGTGATGGCTGTTCCTTACCATTGTAGCTCTTCTCTGTTTCTTAGCTTTTGGCTTCAGCTGGAAGTCAACTAAATCTTCCTGTAAGAGAAGGAATGGCCTCTGCCATTGCTCTTTTAGCTTATAGGTTGATTTTTTCCTACAACTCCTTTAGAAAAGACAAAATACTCATACTCGTACAAAGATGATTCTTTCTGTTTCTCTAAGCCTTGGTTGTGATGGTTGTTCCTTTCTGGAAGGAAATTTCTCATCTCCAACCCAAAATTCTTAGGAACAAAAATCAAAGCAATCTAATACCTTTAGGCTGAAGTTTATATTTGAAGCTCAATTTTCTGTTCATCAAGAGCAACACAGCATCTCTGTCAGGACTCTCTGACCCAGAATCAGAAAGCTGATATAACTTCTTGCTTGACTTCCATTTACTAAACTATCCCTAATCAGCAGGAATTCTTAACCTTTTCTTGTACAATGGACCCTTTTGATCACTTAGCCAAGCCTACAGAATAATGTTCTTCTCAGAATAATACTTTTTTAATTCACAAAATAAAACACAAAAGAAATAACTCTATTGAAATGTGCTTATAAAAAATTAAGTTCACAGAGCCCAGGCTGAATCCCTTTCAACAAATTTCCAGAAGCTATCTAAATTTTGGGGACACACATTTCCTAAACCCTCCAAATCTTTTTTGATTCTCATGAGAATATGTTTAAGCTGGCAATGTTTATGTATACAGAAGTCCAGCAACAACTTGCATTTATGTGTATTTTAAAAACATATAAGATTCTTTGATAAATGTCTAGCACTGGTAGAGAGTAATGTAATATCATGGAGGCAGATAAAGGGGGTTTGTCATTCCTCACTGTGCCCCCTTGTTCTGTAGGCATGACTTGATCTATTCCTTCCCAGTCGGGCTCTGAACTTTTCCTCTGATTAAGGCTTGGTTTCTCTTTTGAAACCTCAACAGGGACAAAATGCAAGGTGAAACTATCAAGATCACTCCTTTGTTCAAACCTGTCCAAGCTTGTCACCGTCTCTCCCACTCAAAACTGCTGGCACATTTTTTTACTTTAGAAGTAATGAAAGTTAATCAATTCTCTTGCTATATCTCTGAGCCTCCAACCAAGGAGATTGTTTGATAAATATATGCTGCCACTGTAGAATCCATTTATCTCTTTTTTTCTTACACCTGCAATCATACTGTCTTTTTCTAGGGTAATAAAATTCCTAGAAGAGTAATGCAATGGTTAACAACATTTATCCTATTGAAAAAAAAAAGCAGTAACAACAAAAAAGAAACTGAAAGTAACTATTTTGTAATAGGGTTTCTGGGAAAAGACTCCACTTCTCATTATTATTTATTTATTTATTAACAGTTTTTTTAATCCTACAATTTCTTCCTTCTTCCTACTCTCCTATATCCACTAAGAAGGAAAGCACCATGGCATCAATTAAATATATGAAATCTTTCAAAACATGCTTTTGTATTAATCATATTTTTTGAAAAAGCAAGAAAAAGTGAGAAAATTTTAACTACAATTTTGAGTTGTTTTATTTTGTATTTCTCTAATAAAAGTGATTTAGAGAATTTTTTTCATGTGACTATAGGTAACTTTGACTTCTGAAAATTGTCTGTTTATATTCTTTGGCCATTTATCAATTTGGAATGGCTCCCATTTTTATAAATTTGATTCAATTCTGTACCCAGTATATATATATATATACATATATATATATATATATACACATATATATACATATACATATATATATACATATACATATATATATACATATATATACACATACATATATATGTATGTATATATATACATATATATGTATGTGTATATATATATATGTATGTATGTATGTATGTATGCATATGAGAAATTAGGTCTTTATCAGAAAAACTTCCTGTAAAAATCTTTGCTATTACTTCATTGTCTATGATATCTTTTAGCAAAATATAGTTTCCCTGATTATCTCTTTTTAATTAGATTTATATTCTATTTTTGCTTTGTCTGAGATCATAATTCCTACCCCTGCCTTTTTTACTTCAGTTTAATGAAGTAATCTATTATAGATTCTGTTCCAACCCTTAATTTTATCTCTATGTCTTTCTGTTACAATAAACAGTATATTGTTGAATTCTGGTTTCTAATCAATTCTGCTCTCTACTTCCTTTTTGTGGGTGAACTCATCCCATTCACATTCACAGTTAGAATTATACATATATCTCTCCCCATCCTGTTTCTTCTGTTTCTCTCCCCTTTCCTCCCTTCCTCACTCCTTCTCCATCTTTTCCCTCTCTCTGTCCTCTCTCTCTCTCTCTCTCTCTCTCTTTCTTCTATCTCTTCCTCTTGTCTCTCTCTTTCTCTCTCTCTTTTTTCTCTGTCCCTCCTCAAAAGTATATTTTGTTTCTAAGCACAATCTCCTTTAATCTGTCCTCTTTTGTCAGTTCTCCTTTTTTCTTATTGCCTTCCCCTCCAATTGCCCTATTAGATAAGCTATATTTCCATAAATAACTGAATAAGTATGTGTATGCACATGTATATGTATATATATTTCCCTCTTTGAGTCTATATATTGTGTGTATTCCTCCCTTTTTGAACCAACACCAATGAGATTAAGGTTTAAGCATTGCTCACTGACCCCCATTTTCCCCTCCACCATAAAAGTTCTTCCTTACCCACCTCTTTTAAATGAAAACAATTTCCCTATTCTACCTTTCCCTTCCTCCTTCTCCCAATGCATCTCTCTTCATTACTCCTTCATTTTTAAGAGATTATTCCAATATAATCAACTCACACCCATACCCTCTGTTTATATAAACTCCTTTTAACTGCCTTAATAATGATAAAATTTTTAGGAGATATAGGTATTATCTTTACAAATAGGAATGTAAATGGTTAAACTTTATTGTCTCTTACTATTTCTCTTTCATGTTTACCTTTTTATGAATCTCTTAAGTCTTGTATTTGAAAGTCAAACTTTCCATTTAGTTCTTGTTTTTTCATCACAAATGCTTAAAAGTCCTCTATTTCATTAAATATCTATTTTCCTATGAAGAATTACACTAAATTCTGCTGGATACATTATTCTTGTTTGTAATCTTATCTCCTTTGTCTTCTGAAATATCATATTCTAAGTCCTCTTCTTTAACACAAAAGTTTCTAATTCCTCTGTAATCCTGACTATGACGCCATGATATTTGAGTTGTTTCTTTCAGCCTTTTTAAAGTATTTTCTCCTTGATGTGTGAACTCTGAAATTTGGGCATAATATTCCTGGGAGTTTTCATTTTGGAATCATTTTAAAGAGGTGATCAGTGGGTTCTTTCAGTTTTTATTTTGCCCTCTGGATCTAAGTTACCAGGGCAGTTTTCCTTGATAATTTCTTGCAAGATGATGCCTAAGATCTTTTCTGATCGTGACTTTCAGGTAGTTCATTAATTCTTAAATTATCTCTCCTCAGTCTATTTTCCAAATCAGTTGGTTTGTTGTTTTGTTTTGTTTTTGCTGAGGCAATTGGGGTTAAGTGACTTGTCACACAAGCTAGGTTGCACAGCTAGGAAGTATTAAGTGTCTGAAGCCACATTTGAATTCAGGTCCTCCTGACTTCAGGGCTGGTACTCTATCCACTGTGCCATCTGGTTGCCCCCAAAATCAGTTGGTTTTCTAATGAGATTTCACATTTTTTCTATTTTTCATCCTTTTGATTTTGTTTTATCATTTCTTGATGTCTCTTGAAGTCATTAGCTTTCATTATCCCAATTCTAATTTTTAAGGAATCATTTTCTTCAGTGAATTTTTGTACCTTTTTTTTCCCATTTGGCCAATATTTTTTTCTTCATTTAATTTTTGTACCTCCTTTTCTATTTGATTTATTCTACTTTATAAGGAGTTTTTTTTTTCTTCAGTGAATTTTTGTGTTTTTATCATTAGGCCAATTTTGTTTTTTAAAATGTTATTTTCTTCAATATTTTTGTGTCTCTTTTACCAAGCTGCTAATTTTCTTTTCATGATTTCCTTGCATAGCTCTCATTTCTTTTACCCATTGTCCCTCTATCACTGTTATCACTTTCTTTAACTCCTCCAGAAATTCTTGTTAGGCTTGGAACCAAGAAATATTTTTTTTGAGGCATTTTTGTTAGTTATTTCACATTATTATCTCCTTCTGTATTTATATTTTATTCTTTCCTGCCACCACAGTAGCTTTTTATTATGTTTCTTTTTTGTTATTTGCTCATTTTTCCTGATTTATTTCTTGACTTTGAACTTTATGTTAAAGTTGAATTCTCTCACATACTGCTATTTTCAGAGATAGTTCTGCGAATCTGCAAATGGTGTGATTCAGGGAGAGTTTTGGTCACTGCTCTCTTGACCTGTGCTCTCTTTACCTAGAAGAAGGCCGTAGTGAAGGAAAAAAATACTAAATACCCTCAGAGAACATAAGGAAAAGTATGAAAATGTCCCTACTCATAAGACTGGTGAACACTATTCCCAGACATTTCTCTACCGAGAAAAGCCAATACATAGGTATATTTGGACTAAGGGAGCCAAGGTAAAAATCCCTATATAGGTCTGACCACACCCTTTATATTCAGTTTTCTACCTTGATTTAGACCAAAGAACTTTTATTGCTTGAAGTACAGCATTATGAAGTGAGGAGCCCCATCCATCCAGTGGGGAAGAATGACTATCAAAGTACAAAGTATAATAGCTGATAACTATAAAAATTCTTTACAAAGCACCTTACATACATTTTTCTATTTCAGCCTTATAACTCTCCCAGGTAGATATTGTTATCCCCATTTTACAAATAAGGTTCAAAGGGATTACTTATTTGCCCGTGGTCATACATAAATGTTAGAAATGAAGTTTGAAGCCAGGTTTCTCTAGTCCCCAAGATCTGCACTTTTCCCACTATGCTTTGTAGTCTCCAAAAATAAGACAATGGTGGAGTTTATACAGTAAAAATAAGAATCAATCTGGGGAGTACAAATAAGAACATGGTATGGAAAAATCTACCTACCTATCATATTTTCTAAAAGTCTAGTCATATCATTGCCATAGCACAATGTTCAGTTCTTATCCTCACACCTGTTGGAAAATATGAAATGCCAGAGTACTGTCAAGGAGGAAAGTAAAAGGATGAACACCAAGATCTATGGGAACCCTCTAGAACCAGGTCTGAGATCACTTAGAGTTGAGACAGGGACTGGAACCAAGGACCATGAAACAAAGTAAGGTGGTGGCAACTAATCATTCAATATGAATAAATAGTCAATGGTTCAAACCTGGAGTCAACAGAATAATAGCGTCAAGACAAACTACAATCTATAAACTGAAGCATGTTAAAGCAAAGTAGATATGGCATCAGAATCAGCATAGCCAAGTCAGCCTGAACCTGCCATAATGTCATGGTGTGGGGTGTAGGGGTTGATAGGTTTGACCTGATTCAATGGTCAAAGTTAACAGAATATAAGCTCTCAGAGGTCAGTCTCTGTTTTTCATTTGCATTTTGTATCCCTGGGACCTTGCACATAATAGGGATTAATAAATGTGGGTTGGATTGAATTAGAAGGCAAGTCTGAAGAGCACATACGAAATTGGCTAATGGTTCACACTTTATCCAAAATACCAAGACCTAAAAGTAAAGGTATCTAAGGGTAAAGAAGCCCAGTAAGTTTCATAAAGATCTTGGAAACTGGAGTTTGTATCCTTATCTGTACAATGAAAGAGATAAAAATTTCTAAAGGCTCTTCTACCTCTAATTCTATATTTCTATGGTTAATTTCCATAGTGCCTTCCAATATCAACTTTTGCATTTCTTTACAATGGGACTTCATTATTTAGGGAAGCCACTTGAAGGTGAATCTTTTACTGGAAATTGTGTAGAGAATGGAAGTTAGCCTTTTTTTTTTTTTTGCTTCATGAAGAAAAGAGCAAGAAAGAGGATGTCAGAAATTACATCTAATGGACATTTGCAAACTATAGGAAGATTTTCCTGCCACATGATTGTATCAAACATTATTTGAAATAAAAAATACTGAGGGAAATTGGAATATTTTTTGAAGTTCTTTAAAGGAATTTTGGCATAGCACCCCTTCTGGGATGCTCCCTCCCTTGCATTACCATTGGCAAATTGACTGTCCCAGAGGCAGTTGCCACTTTGAAGTCCAAGGATTATTCTGTAGGATCCCTCTTCATCTGAAATTATATCTCATGAACTTTCTATGGAGGGAATGGGGCTTCCTCTTACCATTAGCCAGTAGTCACAAATTAGAAGCATTTTCTAATATGGTGTATTAAGAATAATAGTTTTAGAACATTTTCCTGTAAACCTGGAGCACATTCTTCCACAGATACACAATACATATATAAGTGAGCACAAATTTAGAGTATATATGTAGTGAACACATATGACAGAGGCAGCTAATGTGTCTGGGATCTGTAGGACCTCAATCTTCTTTTTCTCCTAATGGAGATTTTTGCAGATGCCCTCTGAGCACATCTCTGTCCAGATCCCTCATTTGGAGTCCTAAGGCCTTTCCTCTCTACTTCTAGGTTCTTAATGGTCAGAGCTAGCCTTCTCAAGTCTGTAACTAGCACTGTTTGAATAATGCCTCTCTCTGTTTGGAGACTCTGAGTGTGTGTGTACACATACACACACATATATATGTTTGTTCATATATATGTATAAATGTATATGTATATATGTATGTGTATTATAAGTGTATATGTATGCATGTATGAATAGATATATAGATAGATACAGGTAGATATCTATATCTATATGATCCCTGATAAAATCCATGTCTCCTCAGGGTAAAAAGCTCCACTTTTAAGTATCCTTGCCCCTGGTGGAAAGGACACAGAAAAGAAAATCTCTTTCTCCTCCCTCTAGCCCACCAGTCCACCTAGTCTTTGGTAAGAGAAGAGGGCTCACTTTCCACAAAGTTACTTCCAGCCTGGACTGGCTGAAAATGATGGATTTCATCAATAGATTCCAAAACTGACAGGCTTAGATATTTAAAGACTCTCATGAACAAGACCAGTTTTTATTTGGCCACATCTAGTCTCTCATCTTAATTCAATTGAGAAATTTGTTCATATTTCATAAAAAAAGATGATGAGATGGCAGAATTTTTACAGCTAGTTACCTTATTAACACCTATTACCTCTATTATCTGCCCTTTACTAACTGTTATTACATGAGTATAATTTATGTAATCACAAATAGCAAAAAAAGTGAAGAAAGAAATTGGTCAAATACCAACTATTTCCCTTTAGTCATCTTAATGGGGTATCTAATTAACTGTCTTCCTGGATGCAGTGATAGACCAGGGAACCTTTTGAGATCCCTTTTAACTCAAAAAGATTCTCTATTATTAGGACACATCAAAGTATAACCTCATTAATTGGTCATAGTAGACTCCTGTAGTACCAAAAAGGAAGAGATGAATTGAAATATAGAGTAGCCGATGAGACAAAAGGACCAAGTGCAAAAAAAGTCTTTAAAAATAATCACAATCAAAGGGGGTGGAGCCAAAATGGCAGAGTGAAAAGGTGACTCTCTGCTTCCTCCTCCGATCTTCTCTCAAATCAACAATAAAATAAGCCTCTGAACTGATCTTCAAGTCAACGAATGCAGAAATATTTGGACACTGATATCTCTGAAGAACTTCACATCTTTAGGCTGGAAGTGAGGGTGGGACTCAGCTCACTGTGGCAGAAATTCCAAACTCCAAACTCCAAACACCTGGAGTTTATCTGAGGCACTCGGGACACTCTGCCCTGATTGGGGGCAGGTGTTCTGGCAGACTTGCCTTGTTTAAGGAGTAATTCGGACTTAGTCCTAGCTCCCACCCGGCCCAGCACCTTAAATTAAGTGCCCCAGGGCAAAGATCTTCAGCCTACGTTTTTTTTCCCTACCTTAAAGAGATATCCACGCTGTCTAAAAAAAAAATGAAGAAGCAAAAGAGAGCTCTCACCATAGACAACTTTTATCCAGAAAAAGAAGGGATGATCCCAGATCCTGATCCCTTTAGACAAAATTCCAGAGGATATTATTAAGGACCATCACTGGTCCCTTTTTCAAAAGGCCTTTCTGGAAGATTGCATAAAGAACCTCAAAAGAGAGCTGGAGGATAAATGGGAAAATAAACTGAAATCAGGGCAAGAAGGATATGATGCCCTGCAAAAAAGATATGAAAAAGGCACCAATTTATTGAAAAATATAATTAGTGAAGTGGAAAAAGAGTGCAATGAACAAAAAAATTCAATTGGCCTGTTACAAAAGGAGCTTTAAAAGGTAACTGAAGAAAACAACACTTTAAAAATAAGAATTGAACAAATTCAAGTGAATGACTCAATAAGACTTCAAGAATCAGTCAAACAAAAACAAAAAAATGAAAAATTAGAAGAAAATATGAAATATCTCCTAGGAAAAACAACTGACTTGGAAAATAGATCTAGGAGAGACAATCTAAGGATTTTTGGACTTCCTGAAAGCCATGATGAAAAAAAGAATCTAAACACTATCTTCCAGGAAATCCTGAAACAAAACTGCCCTGAGGTTGTAGAATCAGAAGGCAAAATCACCATTGAAAGAATTCACCGATCACCTCCTGAAAGAGACCCCAAAATTAAAACCCCAAGGAATATTGTGGCTAAATTTCAGGACTATCGAACCAAGGAACAGATGCTGCTAGCAGCTAGAAAGAAACAATTCAAATACCGAGGATCTATAATTAGAATCACACACAATCTGTCAACCTCCACATTCAAGGATCGAAGGGCCTGGAACCATATATTCCGAAGGGCAAAGGAACTTGGATTACAGCCAAGAATAACCTATCCAGCTAGAATGAGCGTTATCCTCCAGGGAAGAAGATGGTCATTCAATGATATAGGTGAATTTCACCTATTTCTAATGAAAAGACCAGATCTGAACAAAAAATTTGACCTCCAAACACAGAACTCAAGAGAAGCATTAAAAAAAAGGTAAAAAGGAAAAGACTCTTGAGAACTTTATTTCTACTTTGGGGATACTTATAGATTGGGGTATAATTAGATATTACTTCGAAAATATGAAAAAGAAAACTAGAGGGGGGAAAGGCTATCATACTGGGGGAAAGAGGGAAAATGTGGTAAAATAAGATTTTTTTTAAAAGGAGGTAAAAATAAGGTAAAATCTCATGAAGAGGCAAAGAAAACCTAATATAATTGAGAGAAAGAAGGGAGGGAGATGAGCATTGTGTAAATCTTACTCTCATCAGGTTGGGCTCTAAAAGTGTATATCAGACACTTGATTTCACATAGAAACTTGTCTATTGCTAGAGGGAAGTAGGAGGGAAAGGAGGAAAAGAAAGGGATAAACTAATAGAAGGGAAAATAGAAGAATCAGGGGAAAGGAGTAAAAACAGGGGGAGGGGATCTAAAGGGTGGAGTATTGTTTGGGGGAGGGGGTCATCAAAAGCAAAGTACTAAGGAGGGGGGAAGGGAGAAAGGGGAAAGGAAAGGGGAAAACATAACTTGGATAAATAAGATGGCAGGAAATAAAGAATTAGTTATTCTAACGGTGAATGTGAATGGGATGAACTCTCCCATAAAGCGGAAGCAGATAAAAGACTGGATTAAAAACCAGAATCCCACAATATGTTGTCTACAAGAAACACATCTAAAACATAGTGACACATATAGGATGAAGGTAAAAGGCTGGAGCAGAACCTATTATGCTTCAGGTGAACAAAAAAAAGCAGGGGTAGCAATCCTTATCTCAGATCAAGTAAAAGCCAAAATAGATCTGATCAAAAGAGATAAGGAAGGAAACTATATTTTATTAAAGGGTATCATAGATAATGTAGCAATATCAATACTAAATATATATGCACCAAGTGCAATAGCATCCAAATTCCTAGGGGAGAAATTAAGAGAGATGCAAGAAGAAATAGACAGCCAAACGATACTAGTGGGGGATCTCAACCTTGCTCTCTCAGAATTAGATAAATCAAGCCACAAAATAAACAAGAAAGAAACTAGGGAGATAAACCAATTGTTAGAAAAGTTAGGTATGATAGATCTATGAAGAAAGTTGAATGGAGACAGTAGGGAGTTTACTTTTTCTCAACAGTCCATGGAACCTATACAAAAATTGACCTTGTGTTAGGGCATAAAAACTTCAAAATCAAATGCAGAAAGGCAGAAATAGTAAATGCATCTTTTTCAGATCATGATGCAATAAAAATCACATGCAATATAAGGCCAGGAGAAAATAAACCAAAAGTTAATTGGAAATTAAATAGCCTAATCCTGAAGAATGAATGGATGAAAGAGCAAATCATAGACACAATCAATAATTTCATCCAGGAGAATGACAATAAGGAGACAACATACCAAAATTTGTGGGATACTGCCAAAGCAGTTATAAGGGGCAATTTTATATCTCTAGATGCTTACTTGCATAAAATAGAGAAAGAAAATATCAACGAATTGGGCTTATTATTAAAAAAAAAAAAAAACTAGAAAAAGAACAAATTAAAAACCCTCAAATACCAAATTGGAAATTCTAAAAATAAAAGGAGAAATTAATAAAATTGAAAATAAGAAAACTATTGAATTAATAAATAAAACGAAGAGTTGGTTCTACAAAAAAAAAACAACAAAATAGATAAGCCTTTAGTTAATTTGATAAGAAAAAGGAAAGAGAAAAATCAAATTGTTAGTCTCAAGAATAAGGGAGAACTTTCCTCCAAGGAAGAGGAAATCAGAGCAATAATTAGGAGTTACTTTGCCCAATTTTATGCCAGTAAGTTTGATAATCTAAATGAAATGGAGGAATATCTACAAAAATATAGATTGCCAAGGTTAACAGAAGAGGATATAAACTATTTAAATAGCCCCATATTAGAAAAAGAAATAGAACAAGCTATTAACCAACTCCCTAAGAAAAAATCTCCAGGGCCAGATGGATTTACATGTGAATTCTACCAAACATTGAAAGAACAATTAATTCCAATACTATATAAACTATTTGAGAAAATAGGGATAGAAGTTATACTGCCAATTTCCTTCTATGAGACCGATATGGTGCTGATAGCTAAACCAGGTAGGGTGAAAACAGAGAAAGAAAACTATACACCAATTTCCCTAATGAATATTGATGCAAAAATCTTAAATAAGATATTAGCAATGAGATTACAGAAAGTCATCCCCAGGATAGTACACTATGACCAAGTAGGATTTATACAAGGGATGGAGGGCTGATTCAATATTAGGAAAACTATCAGCATAATTAATTATATTAATAACCAAACTAACAAAAACTATATGATTATCTCAATAGATGCAGAAAAAACATTTGATAAAATCCAACACCCCTTCCTATTAAAAACACTAGAGAGTATAGGAATAAATGGGCTTTTCTTTAAAATGATCAGTAGAATCTATTTAAAACCAGCAGCAAGCATCATATGTAATGGAGACAAACTAAAACCATTCACAATAAGATCAGGAGTGAAACAAGTCTGCCCACTGTCACCATTACTATTTAATATTGTTTTGGAAATGTTAGCTTTAGCAATAAGAGAAGAAAAAGAGATAAAAGGAATTAGAGTAAGCAATGAAGAAACCAAATTATCACTCTTTGCTGATGACATGATGGTATACTTAGAGAACCCTAGAGACTCAACTAAAAAACTACTAGGAACAATTCGCAACTTTAGCAAAGTTGCAGGATTCAAAATTAATCCACATAAATCATCAGCATTTTTATATATTACCAACAAAGTTCAGCAGCAAGAGATACAAAAAGAAATTCCATTCCCAATAATGGATGATAGTATAAAATATTTGGGAATCTATCTGCCAAGGCAAAGTCAGAAACTATATGAACTAAACTACAAAACGCTTTCCACACAAATAAAATCAGACCTAATCAATTGGAAAAACATTAAGTGCTCATGGGTAGGCAGAGCGAACATAATAAAAATGACAATACTACCCAAACTAATCTACTTATTTAGTACCATACCAATCAAACTCCCAAGAAATTATTTTACAGATCTAGAAAAAATAATAGCAAAGTTCATTTGGAAGAATAAAAGGTCAAGGATTTCAAGGGGATTAATGAAAAAAAAGGCAGATGAAGGTGGCCTTGCTGTACCAAATCTAAAACTATATTATAAAGCAGCAGTCATCAAAATCATTTGGTACTGGCTGAGAAATAGAGCAGTCGATCAGTGGCATAGGATAGATTATCAGGATAATCTAGGCAATAACTTTAACAATTTAGTGCTTGATAAACCCAAAGACCCCAGCTTTTGGGATAAGTATTCACTATTCGGCAAAAACTGCTGGGAAAATTGGAAACTAGTGTGGGAGAAATTAGGGCTTGATCCACATCTAACATCACATACCAAGATAAGATCTAAATGGGTTCATGATCTAGATATAAAGAGTGATATTGTAAGCAAATTAGAGAAACGTAGTATAGTTTACCTCTGAGACCTCTGGAGATGGAATAAATTTATGTCCAAAGAAGATCTGGAACTCCTAATTGAATACCAGATAGATAATTTTGATTATATTAAGTTAAAAAGTTTCTGTACAAATAAAACTAATGCAGACAAGATTAGGAGGGAAGCATCAAATTGGAAAATCATCTTTACATTTAATGGTTCTGATAAAGGCCTCATTTCTAAAATATACAGAGAATTGCCTCATATATATAAGAATTCAAGCCACCCTTCAATAGATAAGTGGTCAAGGGATATGAACAGACAATTTTCAGATGATGAAATTAAAACCATCTCTAGTCATATGAAAAGTTGCTCCAAATCACTATTGATCAGAGAAATGCAAATTAGGACAACTCTGAGGTACCACTACACACCTGTCAGATTAGCTAAAATGACAGGAAAAGATAATGATGAATGTTGGAGGGGATGTGGGAAAACTGAGACACTAATACATTGTTGTTAGAACTGTGAATGGATCCAACCATTCTGGAGAGCAATTTGGAACTATGCCCAAAAGTTATCAAACTGTGCATAGCCTTTGACCCAGCAGTGTTTCTATTGGGCCTATATCCCAAAGAGATCTTAGAGGAGGGAAAGGGACCCACATGTGCAAGAATGTTTGTGGCAGCCCTTTTTGTAGTGGCTAGAAACTGGAAACTGAATGGATGCCCATCAATTGGAGAGTGGCTGAATAAATTATGGTATATGAATGTTATGGAATATTATTGCTCTGTAAGAAACGACCAGCAGGACGATTTCAGAGAGGCCTGGAGAGACTTGCATGAACTGATGCTGAGTGAAATGAGCCGGACCAGGAGATCATTATATACAGCAACAACAGTATTACATGATGATCAAATCTGATGGACATGGCTCTGTGAAACAAAGAATTGTCTCAAACCAGTTCCAATTGTTCACTGAAGAAAACCATATACACCCAGAGAGAGGGATATGAAATATGGACCATAACGTAACATTTTCATGCTCTCTATTGATATTTGCTTGCATTGTGTTGCCTTTCTCTGATTTTCTTTTTTTTCTTGCAGATAGGATTTTTCTTGCATAACTTGTCAAGTATTTCAACATTATTAACATGTAGTGGACTTCCTGCCATCTAGGGGAGGGGAGGGGACTGGGGGCAAAATTTGTAATGGAAAGCTTTGTAAAGATCAATGCTGGGGAACTACCCATACATATGTTATACAAATAAAAAGCTTTAATAAAAAAAAATAATCACAATCACAATCCAGAGAATGAATTCCCACTGCTCTGGGAAGGACCACCTTTAGGACACAAAGATAACATCATCACTTGCAATTTGAATAGGGAGTCAGGAAGTCAAGTTCTAATCCTACTTCAGACACTTCCTACTTATGTGATCCTTTGCAAATCATTCACTCTTTCTCAGCTTCAGTTTCTTACCTGTAAATGGGTATAATAATAACCTACCTCACTAAGTTATTTTCATGATCAAATGAGGTTACCTATGTAAAATACTTTGCAAATCTTAAAGTGCTATATAAATGCTGGGCGCTATTATTAGGAAAACCAGGCACATATATATAATATACAGTTTAGAAGTCAGTCTCCCTTGGGATCTATCAAAAAGAGGATGTAGAGTACAGGTTTTTTTTAGTTGTTATATTCTGGACATTCTATCCCTTGAGTATATTGATGTACAAAGTACTTTTTCTTCAACTTACTCTTTTGGAATTTTTCATTTATCTCTCCATCTTTCTTACTTACAATGCCATTTGAAGGTTTTAAGTGGTTTTGGATAAATTCAGCTATGACACAGAAGAGGTATTATCATGCCTCTTTTATTTATGAAGAAAACTGATATCTGGAAAGGGTGAGTAAATATCAGGGCCAAGACTAAGAACTCAGGTTTTCTGAGTCCTCAGCCAATAATCATGCTAAGTTGGGTCTGAGAATAAACCTGAAGTTCAACTCATAATGCGATATGCCATCAGAAAGTAAAATGGCTGCCCCCAACATTTCCATATAGATATGTTATCTATAATTTTAAATGGATTTCAGTGGAATTTGCCCCAAAGATAGAGATCACAAAAAGATGTGATCGTACTGAGAGAAGTCAATAGTTCAGAGGACTCTTCTCCTCACCTAGTGAAAATTCTTGGATTCTATGAATATCTAATCTCTTACTTTATATTTATGTTATGGTTATTCACTCTTAAACTCTTCTTCATTTCCATTTCCCAGATGTGACATTCTGATAAAGGCGAATGCCAATTTGGAATGCATCTCTGATTCAGTCATTTCATGATTCAAGTTTTGAGTTGCACTCAAGAGAGATAGCTAAGTCCTGTGGTCAGCCAATAGTGTCACGACAGTGTAGTGAAATAAACACTAGTCTCAGACAATAGTTTAAGGGAGCATCAGCAAAGTAAGACTTATCCAGATAACCAGGCGAGAAAATTCTTGCTCACTGCAGGAGCAGAATTATTCACTTTTTTGGTTGTCTACTTTGCAGGCTGATTTCTCTGCTCTGGGATCTGTCTAAAGAAGGAAGCCAGTAATGGCTGAGTAATGTCTTATAGTGGCTGTTTGAGGGTTCTCTCCCTAGCATTTGACATTCTAGTTTATCAGTCAAATAAGTTCTGAGCTTGCAGACTGTCAGAATACAAAAAAAAGTATAGTGTGGAGAACCACACTATACTTTTCTAGTAGGTCCCAGGTGCTCAGGTGACTCAGTAGTGACCAAAGGTAAGAAATTTAAAAATGAAGGGAAAAAAGAGGTAGAAGGAAACAGAATGAAAAACTCCCAATGCAAGATAGACAAGAAGATAAAGAGGGAAGTCACATTTCCAAGTATATCCTGATCTAGAAGAAAATCTAGATAGCAGCATATCTCTCCAGACCAGTGCAGCCGAGTCAAGTGTACCAAGACAAAATACTGCTTTTCTTTCCTTGTCTATAGTAACCTTGTTTCAGGCTTGAATTTCATGTCTTAACCACATGGATGAGCAAGTGCTCAGGAGACCTGCCTGATGATGATTAGGAGCAAAAAAAGTCAGTTTTTTGGTTTGTTTGGGTTTTTGTTTTTGTTTTTGTTTTTTTTTTTTTTTTGGTATCTCAGAAAGTAAAAGGGAATGTGGAATAATTGAGCAGTAAGTATTATTTTACTGGAATGAAAAGATCATAAGACCTCTACAATATCATATTGTCATTGATTTAGAGCTAGAATGAAGTTTTGCGTGTAGCCCCTTATTTTAGAGGTTAAGAAATTGTATAGTTTGAAGCCCACATCACATAGGTATTGCCTCATGACTGCTAGGAAGAATGTTAAAAATCTTCCAACATCTTGCCTGGTGTTTTCCTTGGCTCCTCCAATCCTTTTATCTTGTCAATAGAGGTTGTCCTTGTCCCACCTTACAATAGCTCCTAGTGGACTTTGTTGGTATTCATTTTTGTATTTCCAGTTGCTAAGGCAGGCAGATAGTGTTTAGTATACAATTGATGGATTATTGAATTTAAATTAATGTGGTCCATCCAATTCATTTGGGATTGTTAAATTTTGAGCTGGAAGGAACTTCAGAAATCAAGTCCTACTTGCTTCATTTTGCAGATGAAGAACTTGAAACACAGAAAGAAATAGAAATTCCACAAAAGTCACACTAGTAGGATGTAGATCTAGGAGATAAAGCCAACTCCTCCAACTCCAGATTCTATACTTTTTGCACTATATAAGATTGACTTCTTTCACATATTATTATTAGCTTCACTGGGTAAATTACCCTGGATTATGCTCCTAGCTCTTTTGGTCTAAAGAATATAGTCTTCTAATACCTCTGGTCCTTCAATAGATTAACTGCTAGGTATTGTGTAATCCTTATTGTAGGACCATGATATTTAAACTATTGTTTTGTTTTTCTTGCTGCTTCCAATATTTTCTCTTTAACCTGTGAGTTTAGAAACTTAGCCATGGTATTCCTGTAAACTTTCCTCATAGTAGCTCTTTCAGGGAATTAGTGATTTTGTTTGTTTCTGTTTCTGCTTTTCCTTCTGGTTCTAGAACTTTAGGGCATTTTCCTTGCAATTTCTTGTAATTGTATCAAGATTCTTTTTTGTCATAATTTTCAGGTGGTCCTACTATTCTCATATTATTTCTCCTCCAAGTCTTCAAATCAGTTGTTTTCTGTTTCACATTCTCTTCTATTTTTTCATTCTTTTAATTTTGTTTTATTATTTCTTGATGTCTTAGAATGTCACTAGCTTCCTTCTAGTTTTCAAGGAATTATTTTCTTCCTTTTGCTTTTTAGTTTCTTTTTCAAGTTGGGTGATTAGATTACAGTTTAGGTGTGGCTGCCCATAGCATGTTACAAAAGTAACTGGAGTTTAGTCTAGATTAGGAGCTTTTTAATGATTGTGAGGACTGATTGCACAGTCGGCAGATGCCAGAAGTCTTATCAAAAACCTGATTCTGATCGTTTCTGATGTCAAGTCCATTCAATCCTCCCATCTGCATAACCTTTCATCCCTCTTAAGAGGATGCGGAGATCTCTCTCCTTCCTGGTTTCCTAAGACTGAGACTTTTTGACCTCAGGACATCTTGTCTATCTCCTGTAGTCGTGTGGTTAGGATTTGCCTGTGAGAAAAGGGAGTGGTGTCGGGACTACCGGACTGCATAACGGGTAACCATGACTGTGCTCTGGGACCGGTGCGAAAGGTTGTGAGGGCCACTCTGGGGCAGTAACGGGGGTAACCATTCCAAACGCGCACAGCTCTGGGAGAGAGCGTGCAGAAGGACAGCAGGAAAGCTAAGCTCTTTCTCGGTTTTGCACATCCCTCTGCAACTGTGGCTCCGACCTGCACTCTTTAGGATAGCGGCACCGCCAGAAAGTGACAGTTTTCGAGTTAAATGAAGGTGGACCACAGGAAGGCTTGGGTTTGGGCTAGCACTATTAGAGAGAGGATTAAGCATGCGAAGATGAGCCTGTGAAGAGTGTGAGTGCACACAAGTGGATCTTTGGGTGAGAGGGAGGTTTTCCTTCTAGCTAATTGAATTAAGGTGATAATGGACATCTATCGTGTGCAGAGCACTGTATTCCGTGCAGGACAGATTCAAACTGGAAGGAGCACCTGCACTTGAGGGAGCGGACCCTGGATGAATGTGTGTGGTGGGTTTTGCTTGTTTGTTTATGTAGCCCGAGAATCACCATCCCCTCCCCCAAAGCAGCTTTAAATTTAATCTTAAAATAGAAAACGAAAGGAGTTTTGAGCACATTCAGTACAAAGGCTAGTCTGCTGAGGAGGGATTGGGGGAGGGGTGTAAGGTCAGGAGAGGTGGGTGGCACTGAGCTAGGGAGGCGGGAAGAAGGAGTGAAAGGGGCTAGTTTCCGCCCTAACCCCCAGATCTGTGCCACGGGGCATAAGACAGGCAGCCACTGCCTTAACCAGAGCGCAGGTCCTAGCTGCAACCTGGAGAGAGGATGCGGCAGTTACGTGGTAGGTGCGGGCGTGGGACAAAACTGACCAAGACAAAGTGGATTGTTTTCCAATTTGTAGCTCTCACATCCTAGTTACAGGTTGGTCAGAGATGCCCGGATGTGTGTGTGTGTATGTGTGTGTGTGTGTGTGTGTTTGTCTATCTTTCCGTCTGTTTAGAATCATAGCATAATGGATCACAGCATAGTATTTTCACCTTTTTTGTTGTTTACTTGCTTTTTTCTCATTTTTTATCTGATTTTTCTTGTGCAGAAAATAAATGTGGAAATATGCATAGAAGAGTTGCACATGTTTCGCCTATATTGCATTACTTGCTATGTAGGGGAGGGGGTAAGGGGGAAGAGAGGGAGAAAAATTGTAACACGAGGTTTTGAAGGATTGAATGGTGAAAACTATCTTTGCATGTATTTTGAAAATAAAGAGCTATTAAGGGAGAAAAAAAAGTTTCAAAGAGAAAAAAAAATAGCCCGAGGAATAGCTGGAAATGCAGTGGTCTTCGACTCCATCTCTTTCATTTTACATATGAGGAATTGAATCAGAGAGGTGGCTTGTCCAGGTTCATGTCCGAATTCAAACCCAGATCTCCAGGCTCCAAGTCCATCATGGTCAAAATACAGCAGACTTCCACAATGGGAGTCCAGATTTCCCCCAATGACCTTTCGATATTAGCGGCCCCCCCCTCCCCAAGGCTGTAAGCAGAGGACGGGCTTTTGCAAAGTCATTTCAACAGGGCAACTACTTTTAAGAAACTTCACAAATGATGCCTCCAGTGGGAAAATCCTGGAGCTGGGAGTCTTGGGGAGTGAGGGACAAAGCTGGGTCACTCTAGTGCTAGTATGCGAAAGTGCCAGACTAATCTCCAGTTCTGAGAGGCCTCTGAACTTTGGGATTCCGGAGGCAGAATAGAGGGTGGAGAAGGGAGCGTTGGAGGGAGGGAAATTAGATACCTGGGAAGCTGGGAGACGCGTTTGGGCTGGGGTTGGGTGATGGCCAAGCCATTTGTGGCAGTGAACCAGCCAGAGTTCTGTGTATTTCTGAAGTAGAGTTAAGTGGAGCGCTCTGCGAAGGTGGCAGAAGGGAGTTCGAATTTCTGGAGTCGGGGGCGGAGTGACTAAGGTCTGAAGAAGCGTTGGTGTGGAGACTGTAGTACTGGGGGAGCCTTGAAAGGGACGGTTAAGGTGGAGGGAGGGAGGAAGAAAATGGGCGGTTGGATTAGCCTCCACACTAGAACTGCCCATGGACTGTTTCTCCTCTCTGCTTTTCCGGTAAAGTCCCAACACAATTTAATTGTGGAAGAGGCGGGGAGGGACAGGGAACGGAGGCGGGAGAGAGGGAAAGATGGAGCTACATGATATATAAGTAGAGACCTGCCCAGGCTCCCAAAGACAGCCCCACATTTAAAAATGGTTCTGGAGAAGAAACTGGTCTGAAATATTGCCCCTTATGGTTACAGTTTGGGCAGGTAGGTGGCGCACTGGACAACAGTGTGAGGTAAACTCATCATCCCGAGTTAAAATGTGAACATAGACACTTAACTGCGTGAACCTGAGCAAATCACGTAACCTCTCTCTGACTCAGGTTCCTCCATTGTAAAATGGGAGCAACAGTAGCACCCACCTCCCAAGGTTGTTAGGAGGATCAAATGTATGTAAAATACTTAGTACATACGACTTGACACAAGGTAAGTACTTAATAACTACTTGTTTCCTTTATTCTTCCCTGTTTGCTCCGCTGAATTTGTTCTAAATCCTGAAATTTCTAGTTATGACTAATGTATTCCAATGAACCTGAGATTAAGTAAGGAGATTGCTCCTAGGCAGTGAGTGGAGTGACTTGGATTTGAGTTTCAGTTGTGTCACCTTGGATAAGAAGTCATTTTATTTTTCTGTGTCTTTCAAAGCACAATTTGGGTGAGAGTGTGAAGATTAGAAATGATATTGCTCCTACTGTTAGAATTTTGTTTGAGTATTTCAGTATTCATGAGGCAACACATATGAAGGCTTTGAAAAGTTAAAGTGCTTGATCAACTCTTTCCCTGATAATCAGTTGAAAGGTGGTTGCTCTGAATTTGACAATGGCAGAATCTTAAACCCTTGTCCAAATTTTTCAATCCAATCCAACAAACAATTAATCGTTGTTGTCGTTCAGTCATTTTTCAGGCATATCCAACTCTTTGTGACCCTATTTGGGGTTTTCTGGGCAAAGATGCTGAAGTTTTGCCTTTTCTTTCTTTAGCACATTTTTTATAGATGAGAAACTGATGCAAAACATGATTAAGTGACATGCTTAGGATCACACAACTAGTAATTGTCTGAGTTCAGATTTGAATTCAGGAAGATGAATCTGAGTCTGACACTCTGTCTACTGTACCCCTCCCCCAAGCATTTAATAAAGTGTTTACTATGTGCAAGACACAAGGAGCAGGAATACAAAGAAAAAAGGAAAACCAACTTTTCCTTTATAGAGACTGCATTCTATGAAGAGGAATACATGTTATGTAGATGCAAACATATATACACACACAAATATAGAAATTTGTATATGTGTGTATTTTGCCAAGAAAGCCCAAAAAGAGATCATGAAGAGTTGGACATAACTGAAAACAATTATGTGTGTATGTATGATATATATGTGTGTAGATTACTGTATGTGCATACATGCATGTATATATGCACATTTATGTGTGTGAATATGTGTATGTATAGATATTTGTGTAGCATTTCTTGTTCTCTTAGGAATGTTGATGAAGGCAGCAAATGAGACCTGGAGAATAACCAGGACTGGCTAAAAATACAGTTTATCAAGGGAAAATGGTTTGTTGGGTTTAGTATCCTTCCACTAAAGGAAAATATTCTAATAGTTTAATCAGCTTGGAAAGGATTCAATAAAATTTTTCACACTAAAATAATAAAAAATAATTCACCAATCAACAAGTGTTTATAAAGCACATTGTTATTGTACAATCTTTCCAGTAGTATCTGACTCTTCCATTTATTGTGCCACCTCATTGCTCCATTAAACATCTGCTATGTGCCAGATACTAGGGTAGTCACTGTGTCATTACTCTCAGGATTATCTGCTGTTAGCATCATAGGATTGTAGATTTAAAGTTAGAAGGAATCTCAAAGGTCAGTGACTCATGGTGGGAGGGAGGAAGGTGTACTAAGACCCCATAGGATGAAATACCTGTTCCAGGATCACACTGGTAAGAAGTTTGAAAGCATAATTCAAGCTAAAGATCTGACTCCAGAGGTCCTGCTCATTCATCTATACTGTGCTGCCGCTTAAGAATGTGATAGGTTTATTGAATTATCTGATATTTTAAAATTTTAGCTGGATGGGACCTTGGAGATAATCCATTGGAAATAGAACTCTGGAATTAAGAGAAGACCCTGATTTTTAATTTTTTTGACTTTCTGAAGTCACTTAAATTTCTTTTCAGCCGTTTCCTAAACTGTGAAATGAGAGGAAAAGATAACCTCTCAGTTTCCTTCTAACTCTAGGCCTAGGGGCCTAGTCTGACTTCTTCATTTTAGAGACAAGGAAACTTGAGACCCATAAAAAATGAAGTGACTTAAAGGTGCTCCTCCTCTTGTTATGTTTTTTTTTTTTTTTTTTTTTCTTGTAAGAGGGGCCTGTACAGTTCCAGAATGAAAGAAGAGGCTATACTTTTCAGGCTTAGCTCCCATTCCATTGAAGCCAGAAGCTGGAAAAGTTTGTACTTGAACTCTCCATAATCAGAATTATTGAATTTTAGACCTCGAAAACTGCCAAGAGATTAGAGTAGGCAGGTCCCCCACTCTCTTAAATGGACCTAAAGATATAAATGATTTAGTCATGTATGCAAGTTAGGGAAAAAGCAATGAGGACCCAGTTATCCAGATTCCTGGACTATATCAGTTTATGCCCTTAATGAGTCCAATATGTTGGGAGTGGAGCAGTGGAAGCATTGTCTCCCAAACAAACAAACACGGAGGAAGAACTATTTAATCTCAGTGCACCTTTTGTACACTCTATACTGTGCTAGGAATTTTGTCCATCTAGAGAAATATTCAATGAAGTCTGCCTTCAAAAACCTTGGAATGCTAAAACAGAGAAGAAAGCACCAAATGGTGATATTGCAGGCCCCTAAATGTAGCTAAAATTTTAAAAGGGAAGAGATCAATTTGCCTTGAAGAATGAGCAGAGAGGACTGGGAAAAATGTTATGAGTGGTAATAAGAACAGAAACAAAGCCATAGGTCCTTCAGAAACAAGACAAAAGAAGCAAACATTAAGGACACTTATCTAACTGGACTTAGTACTGTAAAGTCATAGGAGACAAGGTGGTTGTACAATGAATCCAGTTGGAAAAGTTTCCCCAGATAAGCAATATAGAGCCACTGGGATTGAAAACTTGGAATGTGAACCAGTTTTAGGAAAATTAGTCTGCCATATAGATAGAAAGGAGCTGATGGGGCAAACCTTGCATGAAATAATTAGGCCATGAACTAGGTGACAGCTATGGGAATGTAAGAGAAAGGATGAATCTTAGACATTTTGAAATAAGGAAGAATAGGATTAGGCAACAGATTAAATGTGAGGAGGAATCACTCCAAGGTTTCAAAGATAGACAACTACAAGTTGGAATTAGAGAAGTTGGGAAGGAAGTTTTATTTTTGTTTTTGTGAAGGAGATGAGTTTGCTCAAAGATATGCTGAATTTAAGATTAAGTTGGGACATAACAGTTCAAGATGAGGTCAGAGTTTGAGACAGTTGTTTTCCATGGTTGCAGGTCTGGACATCTTACTTTTCTTTTATATTTCCAATTTTGATTTCCTTTCTTGTTTGCCATGACTGGGCCCAGGAAATTGGGACCCGTTCTTTTTCCTATACTAGACATGCACTTCAGACCAGTTTCAGTCTTTTGGAGTTTGCTTCTAATAAAAAAGGTTGGGATGTCTTTTTTATTGCTTTTTGAATTTGAAACTCGAACCCCAGGGCAAGACAACAAGGCTACAAGTATTTATTAAGTGCTAACTATGGGCCAAGCATTGTGCTAAGCTCTGCTGATACAAAAATAAATAAAAAAGAAAGATAGTCTCTGTATTCAAGGGGCTTTAATTTTGTTAGAGGAAGACAATACCAAAAAAAAAAAAAAAAAAAGGGAATTGAAAAGTTGGAGAGGGTGAGATGAACATATCCAGGCAAGAAATGGTGCTGAAGTCAGAATAGTAAGAAGCATAGCTTGGAGGGGAAACCAAACTGATTTTCTTGGACCTCTCCAGGACCTCTCCCAAAAGTAGAGGTACCAGGAGGAGCTTACCAATAAGAGCAGGGCCAACACATGACTGGATGCAGGTCCCAGAGCTCTCATGTGGAATCAGGAAGGGCAGTTCTGAGAATGCTCTGTGGGAACATTTCTAATCAGCCCTTCCATCTACTTAAACAATTTAGTTCAGATGCTCTCACCTCTCATATAAATTATCATCCTAATTTCCTGTCTAGGCTCCCTTGCTTCCAACATCTTCCATGTAGTTACCAAATTGGTATTCCTAAATCTTTCTCTGCCTATGTCACCCCTTAACCCTACTCAAAAAAATTTTAGTGACTACCTACTGCTTTTAGGATAAAATATAAACCACCCAACCTGGTATTTGAGGCCTCCAGCACTCTGACTCCCATCCATCTTTCCAATCTTATTTTATATTACTCCTTTCAAATATTCTTAGATTTGCTCAAACTAATCTGCTACCTGCTTCTTATATAACAAACCATCTTTTGCCTCCATGACCTTATATAGAGGGGGTCTAACATTTGGGGCATTTGTTCCCTATTCATTTCTGGTTCTTGGAATCCTTAATGTCCTTCAATGAAAGTTTAGACATTAGTTCCTATGTGAGATTTCTCTAGCTGTTAGCTCTATCTTTCAAATTATTTTCCATACTCTTGTATCCACATTGTATTTACTTCAGATTTAGAATTGGAATGGACCTTAGAGATCATTGAGTCCAACCCCATCATTTTATGGATGAAGATACTGAGGTCCATAAAGATTAAATGCCAAGGGTTATACAACTAGTTAAGTAATTGAAGCAATATCAGAATCCCATATCTTCCTAATGCCAGATCTAGCACTCATTATCTACTGCACTATATACATGTTGTCCCTATCCTAGTAGAATATAAGCTGTTTGAGGGAAGGTCTTTTATCTTTATTTTTATGTCCCCAGGACCTAGCAAAGTGCCTTGAGCATAGTAGATGCTTCGTAAATGTTTGTGGAATACAATTCTAATGAAACCTTGTGGCACTTTGGTAGAGGTTACTAATATGTGTACAATAATAATTGTAAACAATTCAGGAATGAGGTAGCGGCCAAGGAACTAGGGCTCAAGGTTGGAAAATGTCCTTACCTATGAGAAAGTGGAGAGGCTATGATTTGTGATCCTTGCCTCATTTGGTTTTTTCCCCTCATAATCTAGCTGCATTCCAGATTTATAACTTTTTGATCATGTGACCAGTAGCCTTCCAATCTCCTATACTAATTTGTCTTTCATATCCATTTGTCAGTCATCTTCCATTTGTTTTCTAATAATGACTTTGCCTCATCTTTCCTATTTCTAATTCACCCTCACTACACAGCTGTCAAAGTAATGTTCTTCTTTTTTCCCTCTGAGGCAATTGAGGTTAAGTGACTTGCCCAGGGTCACACAGCTAGGAAGTGTTAAGTGTCTGAGACCAGATTTGAACTCAGGTCCTCCTGACTTCAGAACTGGTGCTCTATCTAATACACCACCTAGCTGCCCCCAAAGTAATATTCTTTTTAAAAATTTAATGTTATTTCTGCTGTACCATTTATACAATTGCATATAATTTAAATGCATCTATTGACCTTTTTTTTCCTTTTTGTATGTGTGCATTTTTTTTCTCATTTTTCAATGAATATTGTCTTGGTGTCTGTGAAACATAATGAAAGAGAAACTGGAGCTGCAATAAATGTAGCCTTTTTTTTCATTTCCACTGAACAATATACATAATTACAGATGCACCCAAATACAGACATCCTTCAATTGGTCATAAGAAATCTACATAGGTTAAGTGGGATGAGAATGCTTCTTACTCCCCAAAAATATTGTGGATAGAAACAAAGATAGCACTTCCAAACCCCCTTATAGAAGAAGAATTATTTTGATATATCAGTGGAGTGAATCTAATAGCAGTTCAGGTACAAAAATATATTGTATTTTCAGACATCTGTTTCTAAAATCTAGGACTTATTTGTAAAGTTGTAAAGATATATTCGATATTTCCCCCACAAAAATGCTATTTGCATTTTCTCCCTCATCACCTTCTTCTTTCCTTTGATAGGATATTTTTTGTGGGTTGGAGGGATGCTAATCATAGTATTATTTCAGATTTGAAACAAGTTAGTATAGCTGGGCAGAAGAGAAAGTGTATATGTGTGTGTGAGAGATAGACAGACAGACAGGCAGATACAGAGAGCAAAAGAGAAACAGAAAGAGAGACACAGAAACAGAGACAGACAGATACACACACACAGACAGAGATCGAGAGACAGATTGCTTTTAAGTGTTTTTTATTATTTTAATTTTCAAAAGGATGTTCATGTTACTCTTTTACTGCTGTGGTTAGATCCGATTGAGCAATTGGAGTCCCAGAAGGTTTACCTCTTCTGCTGGGGCCACAGATTCCTGGACCGTAGGTGTAGAATTATAGGCTTCCATTGTTGCCTGTATCTCCTTGAAAAAAGCAATAGCTTTGCTGCTATTAGGTTTTTAGTCTGAAATGGAGTCACTTCACTTTTAGTTTCATGGGCGAGCCTCAGTCTTTCGTTCCTCTTCCTTTTTGCTGTTGTCATCTGCTTTACTAATTGCTGTGGTTTCTAGACTGGAAGTTCTAGGTGTTAAAATCTGAGAAGTCTCCCTCCTGGCTGATGTGGCAGAGGCAGTAGTCTGCTCCTACTCCATATTCTTCTGATGCTCTGCCTTTACATCAGTGACAGCCTTTGGATTCAGATCCTCTTTGCCTGTCACTCATCACATCCTTCTCTGATTCCTTCTCTTCAATCTTGTTACCAGTGACCTGGAAATCTTTATCTGTCTCCACTTTGTTGCTCTCTGAAACTATCTGAGTTTCATCGTTCTTCTTGGGAGTTTCTTCTGCTACACCAAGGCTTCTTAAACTATGGGTCACGACTCCATATGGGGTCACATAACTGAATATGGGGGTCACAAAAAAATTGGCAACATGTGATACCAAATTTTCCTCCATGATTTAATTCTTTATGTAAAAACAAAGAAGCACATCTCATTGGTATTCAAGTTGGCTTTCATCTTTAATGGATGGTAAAATTATATATATAAAATAATTGTTTTAAAATAAATTTATTTATGATCAGTAAGTGTTTGATTTGTATACCTATTTTATATTTCTATATATCTGGGGTTGCATAAAATTTCTCACATGAAAAGGGGTCAATAGTGGAAAAAATTTAAGAAACTCTGTTCTACACTAACTTCTTCAGCCTTCTTGTCTTTATCCTTGACTTTCTCATTATTTATATTGTATCACTTTCCTCTTGCTAATCTTGCCTCCCATCTTCCCAGTTCTGGACTTGTTCTCTTTCCTGCCCCTTCTGTGTGTGTATGGTGCATCTTGGTGTCATCAGGAGAGTATCAGGCTGCCTAGGGTCCACTCTGCTTGGTCTGGTGCTATGATATCTCCCCCAAGCTCAAGAAGAGAGATTAGAGCCCGAGGAGCCTGTTGGGGTAATGTTACCACTTCTACTCCAAGGTAATATTCTTAAAGCACAAGCCTAGCTATATCACTTGGTGGGCTCACTACAGATTATTTTATGAGACATTTAAAACCCTTTAAAACATGTCTATTTCCATCTTTATAGTGTAGTATGAACCTTAACATACCCTATAGTCAAACCAAAGTCATCTTGCTATTCTTCACCCAAATATCCCATCTTTCTGACTTTGCACATATTGGCTCTCATCCCTGCCTCCCAGAATTCCCTATTTTCTTGAAAACTCAGCTAGAGTAGCACCTTCTTTACTAGGCTTTTCTTGGTCTTCTCAGCAGCCAAAACTCACCCCCCATGACGCTTGGAAAATATTTTGGTTTTTATGTTTTTTTTTTTAAATGTATCTATGTGTACATGTTACTTCCCCTAATAGAGAGTAAGCTTCTTGAAGGCAGGGATTGTTTCAATGTTATACTGACTGCCTAAAAGTGCCTAGCTCGTGATGGAGACTTATCCGAACTTGATCTGACTCAACACTATTGATTTTTTTTTAAACAAATGGAAGGGATAGGAAGTAGAAAAGATTCAATCACTCTTTTTTAATGCCTACCAATAAATGGTCCATCAAAACCACAGAGCTCAGATCTCCTCAAATCCCAATTTAGGAAAGCCGATGCTCTCTCTCTCCCACTCTCTGTCTCTGTCTCTCTGTCTCTGTCTCTCTGTCTCTATGTCTTTCTGTGTTTCTCTGTGTCTCTGCCTCTGTGTGTATGTCTGTGTGTGTGTGTCTTTATGTCTCTCTCTCTCTCTCTCTCTCTCTCTCTCTCTCTCTCTCTCTCTCTCT
>JAJPUD010004560.1:0-24476 GCA_023553655.1 Myrmecobius fasciatus | reverse complement strand
GTAGTAGTAGTAGTAGTAGTGGTGGTGGTGGTGGTGGTAGTAACAGTAGTAGTAGTAGTAATAGTAATAGTAGTAGTAGTAATAGTAGTAGTAGTAGTAATAATAGTAGTAGTAGTAGTAATAGTAGTAGTAGTAGTAGTAGTGATAGTAGTAGCAGTAGTAACAATAATATCTTGTATTTTTGCTCCATAGATTTGAAGTTCATCTTGTAGCCATTTCTTCATTATCACATCACCTTATGAAGTAGGTTAGGACAAGTATTATCATCTCCAATTAACAGATAAGAAAGTTGAGGCTCAGAAAGGTAAATTGTCCCACAAGGCCAATATAGAACCTAAAACAATATTCTGTGTGACATTGTGTCTAGAGGGAGGAAAAGTTGAGAGCAAATGAAATAACCTTGGAGGGAAGACATGGGTGGCCTTGAGGCATGGGGAGAGCTTCAGACTCTTAGGCTCCCTCCCTCACTTAAGGAGATAAAACAGAGTTAAGTTCTTCATGTCTAATCAGTAACTCTCTTGGAGTCCTAGTAGACTAGGTATCAACCACAATCCTGTGTACATCCTTCTTCTGTTTCAAGAATTGGACAGTAGTGCACTCTCAGTTCTTCTTCTCTTGGTCACAGATAGCTGCTCCCTCCCACACATCTGCTCGGTGTCTATGTAGGTTTGTGTGTGTTTCACACAGTCTTCATCCTGACACTTTTATAGAACCAGAGGCTGGCTTTGCAAAGCCTGTCAGGAGCTGGGGTAATCTTTCTGCTGTGCTTATTCTTAGGCCCTCTCAGGTTGGGAAAATATCAAAATAGTTATCCCTTCTACATTGTGCATGGGGAGTGAGGGGTGCAGCACCTCTGTGATCTGGAAAATCCATGTAAAATATTTTGGCCCAGGGCAGCTGCATGGTGCAATGGATAAAGCCCCAACTATGGAGTCAGGCCAAGAGTCAGTGACTTCAGGCATTTAATACTTACTAGCTTGTGATTATGGGCAAGTAGCTTAACCCCAATTACCTAAACAAAAAACAAAATAATATAATGCATATTTCATAAAATTTTTGGCCTTCCCTTTGTACCAGAGAAGTCTGAATTATTGTGTTATTAAAAGATAAAATATAAGGCAGCTAGATGGTGTAGTGGTGCAGTGGTTAGAGCACCAGCCCTGAAGTCAGGAGGACCTGAGTTCAAATCTGGCCTCAGACACTTAATACTTCCTAGCTATGTGACCCTGGGCAAGTCACTTAACCCTAATTGCCTCAGCAAAAAAATATATATATGTTGATATTACACAATTCTATACATGTATTTTATGCATTTCTTAGTTTCTAAATTTTTTCTGTGTCATCTGGGGGTCTTTCCATGTCATCTACCAAAAATTCCCATTTAATTTTTGACACCAACCTGTAATATATCAAAACCTCAATGGAGAAAGTCACAGTGTAGAAGGGATAGCTGTGTAATCATGTAGAAGTAGTCATTAGTTCCTTTTCTCTTTATTTGCAGGATTATTGTGAGAGGAGTTCAGGAAATGTAAATGTAGGCTATTAATCAAAAGGCTTTTAATAAACACTTAGTATGTCAGTGTCAGGCACTATATTAATCACTGGAGATACAAAGAAAGAGCAAAACCAGATCCTGATCTCAAGGCCTCTCCATTCTAATGGAGGAAACAACATGTACATTAATAAGAATGTATAAGTAGAGTTGGGTGGTAATAAAAATATTTTGATAACTACATTCCAATATAATTATTTTCCTTTGTAATCTTATGTATTTTAATTTCTGCATTTAAAAATATTTCAAGGAGGGGTCCATAGGTTTCACCAAATTACCAAAAAGGTCCATAACACACACAAGAAAGTAAAGAATCCCCATAAGAGAGGGAAGATAACTTCAGAAAGCAAGGCACTAGGTCTAAAAAAGGTGTATATTTGAGCTAAAACTGGAAGGTTTCTAAAAGGGAAGAATGAGTAAGGAGTCATTGAGGATCTTTCATATAAAGATACCAAAACAAGAGATGTAATATCTTGTGTGCTTGATGGTCCAGAGGCCAATGGGTTTGGATTGTACTTTGTGTGGAATTGATTAGTAGGTAAGAGGACTAGAAAGAGAGAAAGGGTCCAGATTGTGAAGAGTTTTCAATGTCAACTAAAGAAATTCATAATTGGTCTTAAAAGGTAACAGGGAGCCACTAGTTTATTGAGTAGATTATTATGACTTTGTCCTCAGTCTTATGACTGTGTCCTCAGTCACTATAAATCCCTCCTTTTCTGTCCTTTTGTTCATGTTCTTTCTACCTCCCCTCAAAAATGTCCCTTCCCTTTTCCCCAGTATACTAGAATGTGTGAGAATAATAGGGGAAGCTAGGTGGTGCAGTGGATAAAGTACCGGATCTGAATTCAAGCAGACCTAAATTCAAATCTGGCCTCAAACATGTTGTTTGTCCTTGGACAAGTCACTTAACTCCAATTGCCTCCAAAAAGAATATTAGAGTTAAAAGGGACTTTAGAGATCCTTTAAGTCAAAATTTATTTCAGGTTCTACCTTTTCCCTTCAAATTCCATTGATTTCTTTCTCAAATTTCTGTATTTCTTTCATATAGAAACTGTCTTGTATTATTCTTTGCTTCCTGGATTTTTACCTTATATCCTAGTTAGATTGTAAATTCCTTGGATGTAGTGACCATGAGACTTTTAATTTTTGTATTCTGAATAGAATTAGTCCACAACATGCATTTAATAAAGATTTGTTGTCCATTTGCCTTGACTTTTGTTACTTACTACATACCCCAATGGAGTCCTTGTGGTGAATAACAAGCTAATTCGGTGCTATTTTGCTAAGAAAGTAAGCTTTGTTTGTTTCAGCTACTGATCAGTGTGCAGTCATGGAATCTGGGCCATTGACAGAAGGAAGCTACCTGGGGTTACTACAAAGCGATGTTGACCCCCTACATCTTTTCCATTTTTATGACCAACCCCTGCCAGCAGAAGAAGAGATTGAGTTCTCTTTAGGTGAGTGATGTTTCCAAAGGAATCAAACATATCCTATCCTACAACCTCCTTACACCACCCCCAGCCTTTAACATAGTTAGTTTAATGTTTTGTCTTGTAATCAGAAGATCTTAGTTGGAATATTAGATTTCTCTTTCATACATATCAATTTAGCTAATTTTGCCAAGCAGAAAATTGAGGAAAAACCTTTATAAACAATCTCTCAGAAAGGATATGCTTGTGTTGGAATACTGCTGTGGTATAGGAAATTATGAGCTTATTGATTAAAAAAATATGGAAAGTTTTGGACCTATTAAGAAAGATACTATCAACCTTCAGAAGAAATGATAAATAGAGATGTGCACTATGATCTTATATACATATATATATATATGGGGGGCATAAATTTTTATACATTTATGTGTATCTCATATATATATGTATATATATATATTTAATTGTAGCTTTCACTGGGGAAAAAGTGCATAGCAGAGGACAAAAGAAAACCTAAAAGAAAGCAAAGAAAAACTGAGCAGCTTTGAAAACAATGTGCATTATTTATTACATAAATTTTCTTGAAATGGAAATTTATTGTTTTATATTGAATCCTCTTATGGAATGTTCTTTTTTCATTTTTATTAAGTTTAAATGAATTTTAAATTTTGAACTTAAATTTGAATTTAAATGAATTTTAAAATTTACTCACTCATACACAAAAAAGAAAAGTGAAAAGAGCTGATAAAAAAGAGGAAGCATATCGGGTTTCCTACTACTTATGTGTCTGTTCAATTAACTTCTCTATACTTTCATTTTCCAAGCTGACAAATGAAGGGGTTGTATGAGGTGACATTCATAATCTCCTGCAAGCTCCAAACTGTATGATTTTCCATGAAATCTCTTACATTCAGAAGAAACTACATTGATGTCACTCAACTCCATAAATCATTTCAAAACATCTATTTTGCACAAAGCAACTTGGTGCTGGGGACATAAAGATAAAATTTTTTTAAAATAATCTATGCTCTCCATAAGTTTACATTCAACCAAGGGAATAAAACATTTATACACATAAGTATATACATACTTATTTGAGGGAGAAGAAACTATTAAAAACTAGGGCAATCAGGTAAGTCTTCCTATAGGAGGTTGTGCTTGAATTTTGAAAAGAACTAAGTATTCTAAGTGGATGAAATGAAAGGAAGTGCATTACAGGGAGGATGGGGGACAAACTGCAAAAAGCAGGAAGATGAGAGATGGAAATCTGTGTTTGAAGAAAGTCAAATAAGCCAATTTAGCTTGTACGGAGAATATGTGAAGAAAAAGAAAAAGAAAAAATCTGAAAAGGTAAATTATAAGCATACTATTGAAAAAAAACTTCCAAATTGAGTTTTTATTTTATATATAGGAAAATACAGACCTTCTGATAATTCTGGAGCATCTGAGAAACAAGTTTTTCCTTGCTTCTTAGAATCAAGAATGATGGAGCCATAAGGATCTTGGAATTTAATCCAATTAATTCATGTAATAATTTTTTCAGGCAAGAAAACTAAGTCTCAATGAGTCCATTTTTTTTACTCAAGATCATACAGGTAGTAATAACGTCAAATCTTGAATAGAATCAGAGATCTTCTAACTCTTATATCTAATGGTATTTCCACTATACTGTGTTGCTACCCTCCTCATTTTCTGCTTTCTTGATCTGTTTCAAGGGATTGTACTATTCATTTTACAGATATGATCTCATTTCATCCTTACAACAACTATGGAGGGTAGGTGCTATTATGATCCTGATTCGAGTTGAGGAAACTGAGGTAGACAGAGGGAGCCACACAGCTAGGAAGTGTCTGAATTTGCAAAATTTGCACTCAGAACTTCCTAACTTCTAGGCCCAGCACTCTATTTGCCACACCACCTAGATGCCTCTTAATGATTCCATACGCTAAATGGTTCTTAGCAGTTATTAAAAATACTTTCTGACTGATATGACTATATACATTGTGTGCTCCAATGAGGGTATTTAGAGGCCTAGAACAAAGCTATAGAGTTCAGACTCGGTGCCTTTTAAGAGCAAACTCCTTCTTTCCAGAGCCTGGACTACTTGTATTCCAGTAAGTACAGAAGTACCATGGACAGCACCATATGGCCATTACACAGCACTCTGATAGGGGACTGACTTCTACTTTCAGCCTCACCCCAGACCCCCTTTCTACTTATCCTTTCCAGGGATTTCTTAATCCCTTGTTCCTCATAGGTTCAAAAAATTTTGACCTAGATTTTAGAAGCTACCTAATTCAATAGCTTCATTTTATTGTTGTTGTTTGTTTTTTTGGTTTTTTTTTTTTTTTCAGTCTTGTTCAAACCTTTATGACTCTATTCAGAGCTGACTAGGCAAAGGTACTGAAGTGATTTGTCTATTCCTTCTCCAGCTCATTTTATAGCAGAGGAAACTGAGGCAAACAAGGTTAAATGTCTTGCCCAGGTTCACAGAACTAGTAAGTGTCTGAGGCTTCATTTGAACTCGTCTTCCTGACTACAGGCTTAACAGTTCATTATGCCTGTCATAGTTTCATTTTACAGAGGCTTAAATGGGGGCCCAGAAAGATTAGATAACTTGTTCAAAGTCACACAGATAGCAGAAGAGTAGGAATTTGAACTCAGGTCTTTTGGATCTTGATTCAGGATTCTTTTTATAGAGCACTGTTGCTTCTCTTTCATCCAATCATCTTTTCCTTCCAGATCCTGAAAGTGATACGATCAACTGTGATCAGGTCAACAGGCTATGGAATGCCATAGAAGATGAGGGGACAGGAGAAGCCTATGACAGGATAGGTATGAGGGCATGGGTGGTGCTGCTGCTGCTGTTTTAACCTTAGATTTGAATTTAAAATAATTACAATGACAAAATTCTAAATATCAGAGATGACCTCATATTTTTTAAAATTTTCTTATCTTTGCTCTATTTTGTTTATCTATTTATTGTGAACTCAGGGTTAGCAATGTAACAAAAGGTTGGAGGGGTTAGGAGGAAGCAAGGAAGGACACACAAAATAAGGAAGTATAAAGAGAGCTGAAAGTGAAGGCCAGCTCTCCTCCCCTCCTTCACCCAGTGAGCATAAATAGTTCAAGTCTACATTGAAAAGCATGTAACTATGGTCTCTGTTCCTCCACTTTTCCTTTTTGGCTTTCTCTTTCACCCAAAGGACAAGCATGTGTCTTCATGCCCCCAAATACTGTGCACAAAACTACTGCCAGGAAAAAAAGGATCTGGTAAAACAGGTACAATATTGAGTTGTGATATCCCTCTGAAACAACTGCATTTTATTAGAGACCACAGTTTGTTGTAGCCCTGTCTTTGACACATACTGGCTGTGTAACTCTGGAGAGGTTGCTTAACCTTTCAGCACTTCGGGTCACTCTAATAGTGTAAATTGAAATGTTTTCCCCTATCTTAGTCAAATAGGCTTCCTCCTGTTAATGCTATCACCAGTGAAATCACTGCTTTAAGTAAAAGGAAAGTAATATTTTAAGTATTAATTAGTGGGATGAAAGATAAACTCCTGTTTATACTACCTATGTGTAAAGTGAAGTCCTTTCTTTAAAATACAGCATAGAGAAGGTTGAGTCAAATGCAGACTTAAGCTATATGGGACCTTAGAGATTAACTAATCCAAACCCCCATTAGAGGGATGATCATTTGTCTCAGAACTCACAAAAATAAGTAGCCAACCCAGGGTTCTAACCCATGCTCTGACATTAAAAGTCTTTCATTAGAGCTATCCCACCATGCCTTTCCAGACTTATATTTCAATAACACTTTTTGTCTTTATCTAGCATGGACTCATTTATACTTACTCGCCCCCCAGCTCCAGTTCTGTTTCTTTTCTTTCCTCCTTTTGCTTGGATGCTCTCTTTTCCAGAAATCTGATATATATGTGATTTTTCTTAAGTACATATGTGACCATGTTACATCTCTACTCAAAAAACTTCAGTGACTCCCTGTTGCCGCTAAGACAAACTATAAACTCTTCTGTTTAGCTTTTAAAATCCTTTACAAGCTGGTCTCAATCTATTTTTCCAGCTTAATTACATATTACTTTATATTTCCAGTGTTCTATTACTCAGTCAAACTGGCTTTCTTTGTGTTCTTCACACATGACCCTCCAACTCCAGTTTCCATGCATGGGCATGAGATGCATGCCCTTTCCACCTCTATTGCATAAAATTCCTCACTTCCTTCAAGACACAGTTTAAGTGACATTTTTGTATAAATTCTTTCTGGGCTGGTGCTTTCCCCTTTAACTATTTTGTATTTAACTACTTAGGGAAAGGGAAAGTACTTATGATTTCACTAACGTGTTTATTTTTCTCTATTCTCTTTTATATGTATTCCTATACATATAAAATATGTATAAGTAAATGTATTTCTATACATATGTACTTGTACTTGTGTATTTTATATACCTGATGGCCCATTAGAAAATACATTCCTTGAAAATAGGAATTATTTTATCCTTTGTATTTGTATCCCTAATACCTAACACAATACTAGTACCTCATAAGCATTTAATGAATACTTCTTGTTTGATTGATAAGTGGTGCTGAATCAAATTAACTAATGACCATTTGTCAATACTCCCCAAAATTGATGGGAAAGCACTGGGTCTCAAAGTCTCACATACTGTAATCTCTCAGGACTCAATGAACAAGCCAAATATACCAGCCTCTACAGTTGCTGTAAAATTCTCTCTCCATTCCTCTTCAGAGGATTCATATATCTAGAGTTGGAGAAGAACTCAAAGATCATCTAGGCCAACTCCATCCCTTCATTTTTTGATGGGGTCCAGGGAAACTGTTTTGCTCAAAGCAATACATGGAGTATGTCTCAGAGGTAGGACTGAACTCAGGTTTTCTGATTCCAGATCCAATATTCTTTCCACTATATCATACATACCTGCTTCTTCCCTGATTCTAGTCTCATGCACAAATTCCCAAGGTTTCCAAGTTCTTGATATACATCCTAAATTTACTTTCTTTCTAACTCTATACCAATTTATAATCTGCTCCTCAAAAGCTTTTTAACAAATTCCAACCAAACTACCCATACATATGTTATACAAATAAAAAGCTTTAATAAAAAAAAACAAATTACAACCATTCCTAATTTTAAAAAATCTAGAAAGCATATGAATAAATGGAGCTTTTGTAAAAATATATAGTATCTATCCAAAATCAATAGCAAAGAATTATCTGCAATGAAGATAAACTAGAAGCCTTTCCAATGAGAACAAAAATAAAGCAACAATGTTCATTGTCATCATTATTCAATATTGTACAGAAATGCTGGCAACAGCAATAAGACAAGAAAAAGAAATTGAAGGAATAAACATAGGCAATAAAGAAAGAAAATATCACTTTTTGCAGATGATATAATGGTATGCCTATAGAATTTTAAAGAGTCAACTAAAAAGCCAGTTGAAACAAAGTTTAGTGAAGTTGCAAGATATAAAATAAACCCACATAAATCATTAGTTATAAGTAAAAAAGGAATGTATTCCAGGCATATCAGATAGTCTGTGAGAAAAGTACTCTTCAGTTGCATAATCAGTATATATATTTGAGAAATGAAAGTTTTATCAGAGAAACTTGCTGTAAAAAATTTTTATATTGCTTTATTGTCTATGATACCTTTTAGCAAAAGTTTCTCTTATTGTCTCTTTTAATTGGGTTTAGTATTGCTTTTGCTTTGTTTGAGATCATGCTTGCTACTTCTTGCTTTTTTACTTCAGTTGAAGTATTGTCTGTTCCAAGCCTTTATTTTAACTGTGTGTGTGTTTTTCTGTTTTAAGTGTGTCTCTTGTCAACAATATATTATTGAATTCTGGTTTCTAATACATTCCACTATCTGCTTCTTTTTTTAATGGGTGAGCTCATCCCATTCACATTCACAATTATGATTATTTTTTCCATCTAACTTTCTTCTATTTCTTCCCTCTCTTTTTTATTGTCCCTCTACAAAAGTCTACTTTGCTTCTCCCTACTTCCTCCTTTAATCTATCCCCTTTGTGTCATCTTTTCCCTTACTATAATCCTCTTTCCCTCCAATTTCCCTATTGAATAAAATACATTTTTAAACACATCCAAATTTACATGCATGCACACATGTACAGAAACTTGCATGTATATACACACATATTGTGTATACATCTTCCCACTTTGAACCAATTTGTAAGGTTCCAGTATTGACTGCTACCATTATCCCCATTTCCCCCTCCATTGTAAGTTCTTCTTCGTGTGTGTTTTTTTTAATATGACAAAAGTTTCCTGGTAAACTTCTCCCTTTCTCTAGTACATTTCTTTTCTTACCCCTTAATTTTTAAAATTCATTCCAACATAATCAACTCACAACCATGTGAGTTTATGTAAATTCCTTTTAACTGCCTTAATAGTGATAAAGCTCTTAGTAGTTAGATGTATCATCTTCCCATAGAGGAATGTTAACAGTTTAATTTTATCAAATCCCTAACTAATCACTCTTTTATGCTTACCTGTTTAAGCTTCTTTTGAATCTTTTGTTTGAACGTCAAATTTTCTATTCAGCTCTGATCTTTTCATCAGAAATGCTTGAAAATCCTCTATTTCATTATTTCTTTTCCCCTTGAATAATTGCACCCGGTTTTCCTGAGTAGATTATTCTTCAATGTACTTCTAGCTTCTTTGTTTTTTGTATTATGTTATTATATTATTAAGGCCTCTTCTTTAATGTGGAAGCCTCTAAATCTTTTTTTGTTTGTTTTGTTTTTTATTAAAGCTTTTTATTTGCAAAACATATGTATGGGTAATTCTTCAATTGACCCTTACAAAGTTTTCTGTTACAAATTTTTCCTCCCTACTCCCCACCCCTCCCCCAGATGGCAGGAAGTCCACTACATGTTAATTATATTAAAATGAAGCCTCTAAATCTTGAGAGAGCCTGATATTTGAATTATTGCTTCTTGGATGCTTGAAGTTTTTTTTTTTTTTTTTTTTTTTTTTTTTTTTTTAGGTAATTGGGGTTAAGTGACTTGCCCAGGGTCACACAGCTGTTACGTGTCTGAGACCAGATTTGAACTCAGGTCCTCCTGACTTCAGGGCTGGTGCTCTAATCCACTGCGCCACCTCGCTGCCCCTGATGCTTGAAGTTTTTTTGGTTTTGATCTGGGTACTCTGGAATCCCAATACTCCTGGGAGTTTTCATTTGGGGAGGTGTTTGGTGGTTTTCAACTTCTATTTTATCTTCTGGATCTAGAATATGAAGGCAATTTTCCTTGATAATTTCTTGAAATATGTGGTCTTAGCTCTTTCTCTGATCATGACTTTCAGGTAATCTGATAATTCTTAAGTTATCTCTCATGAATTCTATTTTCCTGTTAAGGTGTTTTTCCAATGAGATATTTCACATTTTCTTCTATTTTTTTATTTTTTGATTGTTTCTTAATGTCTCATGGAATCATTAGCTTCCATTTGCCCAATTCTTATTTTTAAGGAATTTTTTTAAAAGTTTTTTTTATTTTTCAAAACATATGCGTGAATAATTCTGTGACATTATCTTTGCAAATTTGGAGCTATGCTCAAAAAGTTATCAAACTATGCATACCCTTTGACCCAGCAGTGTTTCTATTGGGCTTATATCCCAAAGAAATCATAAAAGAAGGAAAGGGCCCCACATGTGCAAGAATGTTTGTGGCAGCTCTTTCTGTAGTGGCTAGAAACTGGAAACTGAATGGATGCCCATCAATTGGAGAGTGGCTGAATAAATTATGGTATATGAATGTTATGGAATATTATTGTTCTGTAAGAAACGACCAGCAGGACGATTTCAGAGAGATCTGGAAAGACTTGCATGAACTGATGCTCAGTGAAGTGAGCAGAACCAGGAGATCATTATTCACAGCAACAACAATACTATATGAGGATCAGTTCTAATGGACATGGCTCTCTTCAACAATGATGTGATTCAAACCACTTCCAATTGTTCGGTGAAGAAAGCCATATACACCCAGAGAGAGCGATGTGAAATGTGGACTACAACATAACATTTTCATGTTCTCTATTGAGGTTTGCTTGCATTATGTTTCCTTAATCGGATTATTCTTTCTTGTAGATACGATTTCTCCTGCACAAAAAATGATGCAATAACTATACATATATTCGATTTCTTAAGTATTCTAACATAATTATCATGTAGTGGATATCCTGCTATCTAGGGGAAGGGTGGGGAATAGGGGGGAAAAATTTGTAACAGAAAGCTTTGTAAGGGTTAATGTTTAGGAATTACCCATACATGTGTTTTGCAAATAAAAAGTATTAATAAAAAAATTTTTAAAAAGACATTACCCTTTCAAAACCTTGTGTTCCAATTTCCCCCCTTCCCTCATCCCCTCCCCTAGATGGCAGGCAATCCAATGTTAAACATGGTAGAAATATATGTTAAATCCAATATATGCACACATATTTATATGGCTATTTTGCTGCATGAGAAAAATAAAATCAGACCAGGAAAAAAAATTAGAAAGAAAACAAAATGCAAGCAAGCAATAACAAAAAGAGTGAAAATGCTATGTTGTGAACCACACTCAGTTCTCACAGTCTTCTCTGTGGGTGCAAATGGCTCTCTTCATCACAAATCATTGAAACTTGTCTGAATCATCTCATTGTTGAAGAGAGCCACATCCATCAGAATTGATCATCATATAATTTTATTGTTGCTGTGTATAATGATCTCCTGGTTCTGCTCATTTCACTTAGTATCAGTCCATGTAAGTAAGGAATTTTTAAAAGTGAATATTTGTAACTCTTTTTTCTATTTGGTCAATTCTGTTTTTTAAGGAGTTCTCGTCAGCGAACTTTTGTGTCTGTTAGCACTCTTTTCATAATTTTCTTACACTATTCTCATTTTTCCAGTTTCTCTTCTACCACTCTTATCTTCTTCTTTAACTGTTCTAAGAATTCTTATTGGGTTTGGGTTCAATTAGCATTTTTCTTTGAGGCTTTTTGGGTAGCTGTTTCACATTGCTGTTTTCTTTTGAGTTTATATCTTGTTCTTTCCTGTCACTGTAGTAACTTTTTGTGGTTGTTCTTTTTGTTATTATTGGCTCATTTTTCTAGTCTATTTCTTGACTTTGAATGTTATCTTAAAGCTAGAATTTGCTCACCTGGGACTGAGGAAGCACTGTCTCAAACTTCAGGCTTTTTCATGTTACTACATTCAGAGTTAATTCTGTGATCTTCAACTGCTTCTGAGGTGGTGTGATCCTGGAAGAGGAATGGTCACCAAAATTCTTATCTGTGTTCTGGTCTTTACTTTGGGAGGATCTCTGGTCCCTGTAGCTACAAGAGCTAATGCTACTTTTTTGCTTTGGACTTGTGACCAGATCCCTGCTCCTTTGTGAGCAACTTCTAGCACTCATCTCCACCCTGAAAGTACTACTCAGAACTGCATATGGACAATAGAGTTGCCAGTTAACACTAGATGTCAGCAAAGGGTTCCCTATAATCTCTTTCTGAGAAGAACTCCTTACCCTCTCTGGACTAAGAGTTCCCAAAGCTGCTACTCCTACTGCTGTGGCCACTGTTGCCACTTCCAGGCATGTGAGACACAGATAGGCCTCTACCCTGTTGTCACAGACTTCTCCTATTGACTTCTTAAGTGTCCTTTGCTCAGAAAAATATCTCACCCCAATCTTTTGTTGGCTTTGTTGCTCCAAAACTTGCTTTGAAGTGTTATTTTAAGTTTGATTGGAAGGGAGCATTGGTAGGGTTAGGTAGCTGCTCCTAATCTGCCATCTTGGCTCCATATCCCATTTTCTTTAAAGGCTGCTCAAAGTTTATTAGTTTCTGTTGATTTCAAACTAAACAAAAGTTTCCAGAGTTGCTGGAAAACATGAATGACTAAGGAAGGAAGGCAGAAAAGAAGGAAGGAAGAGAAGGATGGAAGGAAGGAGAAAAGAGAAGGAAAGAGAAAGGAAAAGGAAGGAAGGAAGGAGAGAAGGAAGGAAGGAAGGAAAGAGGATGAAGGGAGGAAAAAGGAAAGAGGAGGAAGGAATGAAGAGTTTTTGTCCTTTGGAAAGGGTTGTTTGCTTCTGTTTTCCTTTATTTAAAAACAGACACAGAAAACATAGAAATGTAACATTTAAGTGACCTGTCTCTACATGGGTATGCAGGATGGAGAAGGAATGGTGGAGGGGGAATAGGCACTGATGCTTAATGTACTTCAGAAGTAAGGAACAGCCAGGAGAATATTGTCAACACTGATGAGGAAGACCCAGACCTGGTTTTGCTGGGCTTACTGACATATTGCTTCTTCATGGATGGTTTCCTAGTTAGATCACATGAGCAATTTGAAAAATCCCCTCCTGGGATAGCAATATAGTTGCCATGAATGGATGACTTGACTTCCTAAAGAAGCAGCTTACTCACCAATAGCCCAGGCCTGATTTTGGAAAACCAGGTTTGTGAGGTATATCATTTCCTTAGAGCACCTGTAATAGTCATATTATAGAAGTGGAAACCATATGCTTTTGTTACTGGTTATCACTTGCTACAAGTGAATAGCTGGACAGAATAGCTGCCATGTTGCTTTTTCTTGCTTCTTGTGATGATGTAAACTTTAGTAATGCCTCTTGAGCAGTCCCTGTCAGGTAATAGCTTAAGGTAAGCAATCACAGGGGACTTGGCTCAAGAGACGGGGTGCTGGGCCACAGAGCCCATGAACAGAAGATAATTGGAGAATATTTCATAGCAATGGGAAGTAGAAGAGTTCTTTGGGTTTAATGATGTATTGGGGTTTTTTTTTTCTTTCCTTGGCAGCGGCGCTGGTGGAATATATGTTCTCAGATCGGCATCCAGAAACAGAAGGCATTTTTGGTAAGTTTGAGCTGTCTTAGTTGGTTTAGGCTGGTGTTCTTGTTCATTCTTTCTAGGAAGGCCATTACATCTGGTAATGATAAGCTATATTCTAATGAGTTTGTGATATTTCCAGCCTTTGATATGGTGGAGACACAACTTAGATATCATCTAATTCTCACTTTGTCTTCTTTCTGTGTCTCTCTGTCTCTCTGTCTTTTGTCTGTCTCTGTTTCTGCCTCTCTGTATCTGTCTCCGTCTCTGTCTGTATCTTTGTCTCTCTATCTCTCTGTCTCTATCTGTCTCTGTCTCTCTCTCTTCTCTTCTCTTCTCTTCTTTTCTCTTCTTTTGTCTTCTCTTGTCTTCTCTTCTCTTCTTGTGGTTAGCACAGTGCCTTGCTTTAATAAATGTTTATTGACTGACTGACTTTCCTCCAAATTAGGAAGCATTGGCCCAGATGAAGTAGTCAACGAGAACTTAGATTCATTGACTGAGATACCACAGAAATCACAGAAATGTCAGAAAAGATGTAAGTGAATGAGACAGCACTTTCCCTTGGGAATTGCAGTCATCCTCTTCCCCCAAACATCTTTGACTCTTTCATTTTATTCTTTATTCAAGAGTTAGGACCATCCTTCTGAAATATCACTTGGATTAAAATACTCCCCTAGAACTGCAAACTCACTTTCCTGAAATTTGCAGTGTCTTCCAATTGTTTCTTCCATTTAGTTCATTTGCATAGAATTTGAAGCACACTGCATTATAAAATTCCACTTATTTAATCCATTATTGATGGTCCAAAGAAGTTAAAGAAATACTTTTAGTGAAGTCTCCTCTCATAAGACAACCAAAATTTGGACACTTAGAGGAATTTCTTTTAACAGTTTTCTTCAAAATTTTTTCCAAATAACAAAAGTTTATTATCTGCTTTTCCCATCTCTCTCCAATTGAAGAAAAAGAAAAAACATGCTGTTTTAAAAAAGCCCAGCCTAGGGGCAGCTAGGTGGTGCAGTGGATAGAGCACCAGCCCTGAAGTCAGGAGGACCTGAGTTCAAATCTGGTCTCAGACACGTAACAGCTGTGTGACCCTGGGCAAGTCACTTAACCCCAATTGCCTCAGCAAAAAAAAAAAAAAAAAAAAAAAAAAAAAAGCCCAGCCTAACCAAAGCTAATGCTCACATTGTCCATGTTCAAAAAATATATATTAATCTACTATACAGCTCCAACCTTCTCTGTCAGTAGAGATCACATGTTTCACCTATATATTTTCTTATTGTCCTTTTCATGGGAGATTTGAATTTCTGTCATTACTTTTTTACCACTTCATGATTATCCATTTGGGTAATTACCTTTTCCTGTTCCACAGCACTTAATCTGTAATAGAAAAATTTGTTTTTACAACCACTTACTTTCACCTTGAAGCCTTGATACAAAGTCATTCTACCATCTTCTGCCTTCCTCCCTTCCCTTGAAAACTCATCTTTGCCTCAAATTTTCCTATTCCTATAGAAATCAATCAATTAATTAAGCACCTACCATGTGTCAGACACTGTGCACTGAGGATACAAAAAGAAGCAAAAGACAGTTCTTACTCTTGAAAAATTTAAAATCTAATAGGAAGCTTACTATCTAGATTATTCATATTAAAGTACCATGCCTTGCTTATAGCAAGCACTTAATAATTTTTTATTAAATGAGTTAATTCTCTTTATTCTACATTTTCTTCATCATCCATTAAATTTTGATAACTATAGTACCTTAGAGCAATGTTTGCTAATCCTGTTTTGCATACAGTGCTTGGCTATAGGCTTTAGATTTTTCTGGGATATCTTGCTTTTTCCCTTAAATTATAACCTCCCCAAGCATATGGGCCATTTCTGCTACTTTCCAACTACCTCCAGAGCTTCCCAGAACAAAGCTTTGTCCACAGTCAGTGCTCAATTATACTTTTGATTGATATAATCTTAGTCTTGGACAATTAAAGCTCATTCACTCAGAAATCTAAAATGAATTCTTAATCCTTGATAAAATGGGGTAATATGAAGTTTACTTGCCCAACTTTGTGTCTTTAGATATTTTCTTTAGTACTTGGTGCCTGATGGTGGAGACCTTCCATCTTTTGATCTCATATCTTTATACTAAAACATATCTCTCATAATAGGGCAGATCCCCAGTTGAGATGACAAGTTAGCATTAGGACCTCATTCCAAGGTGGTTTTCTCTCTACAGTGTTTCTGGATAATCCTGAGCCTCAGTCAGACAATTGGGAGACCAAACGAAAAAAGCCAGGTGAGCATAGTGTCCCTAACTCAGATTTTGAGTTAGGTTAGTCATTTCAAACCCAACCTACTTGTTTAAGTTTATAGCACAGATCTATTTATCATGCTGTTATCTAATTATGTGGTCATTCAAATATTTATTACTCTGAACCGGGGGAAAGGGGATTTTATAATACGATTTGAGGGACAAATAGCAATTCAAAGCAGTGAGTTTGGGATGATTTCTGGATGAGAGCACAGGAAAAATGGGTTCTTTCCTTTTGGCCATGTATGGTTGCCAATGGTTTGAAAATACCTTCATTCCTGCTGTTCTCTGCTATTTCTTAGGTATCTGGAGATCTGGTGTCCAGCCATTTTTTCACCCTCTCTCCGTCTTCCTCATTAATTGATGATCAGACTCAATTCTGACATCCCTTTTGTTGAATATTTGTGATCAACAGGACCATCTAATTCAACTTTCTAGTTTTTCAAATGCAAACCTTAGCTGTGCAGCCTTGAATAAAATAACTACCCTACAATAACTATACATATATTCGATTTAAGTATTCTAACATAATTATCATGTAGTGGATATCCTGCTATCTAAGGGAGGGGTGAGGAGTAGGGGGGAAAAATTTGTAACAGAAAGCTTTGTAAGGGTTAATGTTTAGGAACTACCCATACATATGTTTTGCAAATAAAAAGTATTAATAAAAAAAATAACTACCCTAAGCCTACTTCTTCATTTTTAAAATGGAGATGATAATACTGGCCTACAACACAACATCATTTGAAAGAATCAAGAATAGTATCAGGACAGGCCCTGGACCTGTGGTTTCAGTTGGTATTAAGATCTTAAAAGGTTGCCAAAAAGACAAATGAGAGATTAATCATCTTACATAGAAGCATGCAGAGTCAGAGGACTTGAATTTGAGTCTTTCTTACTAAGGCAAGCTCACAATCCATAATCCCTCTAAAGAAAATGAAAAAGGGTAAAATATATGAATAATATTGCCAACCATAAGTTACTCTGCAAATACAAGGAGGAACAGTACAGCATCAGGATGGATGGACAGAACAGGGAGACTGTAAGACAGGAGGAAGTAGAACCTGTTGATATCAGTTCCATTTACCTTATCTGAACTGAACATCCATTCCAGATGATTATTTGGAATTAAAAGAATTTAAGTTGTCAGACTGGCCTTGGCAGGTAGGGATGAGGTGGGGAGATTGGATAACCTTGGATCCTAAGATATGAAATATATCCATTTCTCCAGGCCAACACTTGTTAGAGTAAATGGGAGCTCCTCCCAAATAGACCCCTTGGTCTATTTAATTAGCAACATTGATTGAGACCTCCCCATAAGCATCTTTTTGACATATGAGGAAGTACTGCACAACTGTGAGGGAACAAAGGATTAAGATGGAATTAAGATTGTATCTCTGTCCTCATGGACTTTTTTGGCTATAAAATTCCAATTCCAGAGCAGTCAATTGTACCATAAACATTAAGCTCTAAGACAAAATGGTTAAGCAAAGAAAAGGATTGAGCAGTGGTAGTCTGCCTCTGCCCTCTGTTATCTTCTCACAATGGGGTTGCTGTGGAGGAGGGACTTTATGTGACTTATTTGAAGACTGTTGTTTCTGGGTTTGAAGGAATATGTAGGTGAATGATACTTTACTAGGATTTTATCTATTGAGGATGGAAATAATAATTGTAAAAATGATGCTTACATTTATATAGTGTTCCATCTTCTACATAATTGTTCAGTATGGTCTTTCTTTTATTCAAAGTAGCTATAGATGACAATGCTATTATCTTTGGATACCAAAGATGGTCCTTCACATAGTTATCATTAGTCTGATGGAGGAGGAAATAGATCCCATCTTTTAGGGGTTTCTATTCTAATGATCACAGACATTCTAAAGAACACAAACAAAGAAACATTTGACCAAATACAAGTTACCATAGTGTAGACTGTGTCTTTAAATGGTCATTATGCTCTCTGAATAGAAATTCCCCCTTAGGAGCTCCTAGGAATGTAGTGAATGACAAGTGGCAGCCATTCCCAACTCCTACTCAACCTTTTCCTCTCACTTTAGGGGCCGGGAGATACAAACTAATGAGTCAAAAGAAATTTCTCAGGGATGAAAGAGGAAGGCACATGAGTTTGATAATTAGGACCTGATAATTAGAGATAGAGATTGAAATAGAGAAAATTCCTCCTCTAGCCATAACCATCTTCTGATCACCTTAGTTTGCTCAGGAAGTTACTCTTCACTCACTCATTATTGTTTCTCACATATATCTGAACTATAAGAGACAAACTGTTGTCTTGTTTCATGGATACCTACATTATGATAAGCAACTTTAGGTTGACTTGGAGGAGTCTAACCTTCATGAAATATGGCTTTTTTTTCTTCTCAGAGACATCCTCAGCTATTCCATTGGTGACCAACAATTTAGTGACAGTATCTTCCAGCAACAACTTGGTCCCGAAGAGCATTCTGTCTCCTATTCCAGACCAGGTTGCCAAGCCCAGCCTGCTCTCTTTGGAAAAAACCTTTCTAGTGCCCAGTATGTGAGGAGAATTGGGAAAGGGGTTGTGTTTATTTGGCTATAGCTAAAGAGTACTGGGGTTTATGGTTTCTGAGTGCTAGCTTGGTCTTTGGCACTGAGGAATTAGAAATAGAAGATGAAAGGAATTTCTTGAAAAGCAGCCTAAAGAAAGAGTATTAGATTTGAAGTCACACTGTCCATGTGACTTTGGGTGTTTTATTTAATCTCTTTGTTCCTCATCTATAAAATGAGATGAGATTTGATTAGACTAGGTTTAACTAGATAGATTCCAAGTTCCCTTTTAGTTCTTAATCTATATTTTAATTTCAAAATTTTATTTGTTCTCTCCCATACATAGCTCCAATACTGATCAACATAATCCACACGAAGTCCTGGTTATAGCTATATACTTCCTTCTAATCCATATATGTCTAGATATGTCTAGATTGGTGGAGAAGACTTTATTATGGTATTAAAGGTCTTAAAATCAGAAGGGATCTTAAGAACCTTAAAGCAACCTTAAAGATCACTTAGTCCATATCCCTTCATTTTGTAGCTGAGGAAACTGAGGTCCAGAAAGAGAAAGTATCTTGCTCAATGTCACATAGTGAAAGCAGGGAAGTAGAAGTCAAACCTAAATTCTCTGACTCCAAATACAGTTTTCTTTCTCCTACAATACACTGCCTCATAATCTAATCCCAAAATCCCTCCTATGCCTTTAGCCTAAACCCTACTCTGGCTAATTTCTTCCACCTACAGGACAATTGTAGAAGTACAGACAGTGAAAGCAGCCTGAAGTTTATAAATAACCCTGGGAAAGTCAACACTTTCTAGGAACTGTAGTCCTTTGAGAGTCATTTGGGAATCTTCTCAGAACTAGGGAGTTCACCTCCACAGCTATTAAATCCTGAAGAGTCTGTTTATCCTGTCTTCCTTAGTGTCCTCAGCCAGTCCCGTTCTCACTTGCCTGAATTTCAATGGGGAACCCATCCAACTCATCCCCACCTTCTCTACTCTTCCTCAAGGTGTCTTACACTTCACAGTGGAAAACAAGGTCTCCAACATCATCTTATATCCAGGTAATTATGTTACAGATGTCAATCTCAGCTTCACCCACACTAGTATTAGACAGCTCAGTCTGGATGAAAAATAAGATTTTTGTCCCTAATCTTATTCTCACCTCTCAGGATATTTGCCTATATGATGAAGCCTTTTTGGCTTTCTAGGGCTTCTCATCTTTCTCTATAATAAGTATTGCCACCCCACCGAAAAGAAATCCTTGAAAAAAAAAAACAAAAATGAGGAAATGAGGCAATAGAACAGGTGTAATCTAACAGGAATGCACTTAGATTGACATTAGAGAGACTTGACTTTCCTCTCTGGGATAATTTACTTTCCTGAGCCCTTGTTTTCTCTAGCTTCAAAATGGGGGAACTAACCATTGCCAACTTTACTTAAATGTAATGAATGGAGTCTCTGAATAATCTGAGAACTTTGGTTGGGGAGAGGGAATGATTTTGAAAGGAATTATAGTGGAAATAAAGGATTACTGTAAGGAAAAAATTTTAAAACCTACTTTCTATAATTCTCTAAAGCCTTGTAACCCAAAGTAGGGTATGGGAATGATCAATGATTGGGCGGGAGAGCCATTTTTACTCTCAGTGCTCACTTAAGTCCACTTTTGATTCACAAGCTGCATCAGGGGGTGATGGCACAATTCAGAGCCTCCCAGTGTCACCTGACAGGTATGGCTCCACTAGTCCATTTGCTCCATCAGCAGCAGATATGCCTAACATGCCTGAGGCCTCGGCTCTAACTTCACAAGACAGAAAAACAGGTATGTATTTGGGGAACACAACACGCCAACTAAGGGGCAGATTTGGCCCCCTGAATAGTAGGATTTGGAAGAAATGGAAAGGTAGCATTCCACATATCTTGACCATGTCTTTCTCAAGATGATAGAACTCAAATTTATCTGATTCTTGAACTAATAGAACTGTTTTCTTTTTGTCTTTGTATTGGCAGCCTAGCAAGCAGAGTATGGGTGCTTAATGAATAGTATTAAAATAAGTATTTAATAAAATGTTACAGATTAATTGATTGACTAAATTCTAGCCATATTTCACCAAGTCCCTGCCACCTAGATTTCCCATACACATTTCAAATTTAAAATATCCAATACCAGAATTAACTGCATTCTTCCTCATCAAGTCTCCCCCAACTTTACTACTTCTGCTGATTATGTCCCTTCTTTCCACTCACTCAGCTTCATAACTTGGAAGTTATTAATGACCTGATTTATTCTCCATCATCCTACTTCTATATCCAATCTGTTACTAAGTCTTGTTGATTACATCTCCATATAGCTCTCTCTCTGCCTCTGTCTCTCTGTCTCTGTATGTGTGTCTCTCTGTCTCTGTGTGTGTGTGTGTGTGTGTGTGTGTGAGAGAGAGAGAGAGAGAGAGAGAGAGACAGAGAGACAGAGAGAGAGAGAGAGAGAGAAAGAGAGAGAGAGAGAGAGAGAGAGAGAGAGAGAGAGAGAAATTCTGCTTTGTCTCTCTGAATATCTCTCCCTATCTTTGTCTTGTCTCTCTAGCTCTGAATCTGTGTGTGTGTGGCTCTGGCTCTGGCTCTGTCTCTCTGTCTCTATCTCCCTGTCCCTCCTTCCCTCTCTCTCTCCTTTCTACCTTTCCTCCTTTTCTCCCTCCCTTCCCTCTTCCCTCTATCCCTCCTTTTTTTTCTCTCTCCTTCTCCCTGTCTGTCTGTCTCTCTCTTTCTCTCTCTGGCTATCTCTCTGTCTCTGTCTGCCTATCTGTCTCTCTATCTCTGTCTCTCTCATTCATGCACGCACGCGGGCACGCGCGCACGCGCGCGCACACACACACACACACACACACACACAAACTCTAAATATTAGACTCAAGTCCCTGACCTCAACTAATTAATAAATGAGGGAGCTCTAAAAAATCCCTGCATTTGGGCTCAGAGGACCTAGGTTTGTGTTCTTTCTCTATTACTTCTTATCTCCCTTGGGTGAGTCATTAATGAAATCCTTAGTAGACAGTTCCAACTAACCAATTGTTAAATTTTACATCTCAGAAATTAACAAAGATTACAAATCTGGAATTAATTTATTGTTTTGTAGTTGTTTAGAACAGAGCTTTCAACTTTGAGACCTACTGTCTCAAACGTGGTTGAACCGGGCTAAAATGTAATTGGAAAATGAGTAACAAAATAAAAATGTGATACTGCATAGAGAATGTTAATTTGTGATTTTCTAAGTCAACATGCAGCCTGTAAGGATCAATTTCTATTTGTGTTAAAACACCACTGGTCTAGAATTTTAAAAATGATAGTCAAAATATTAACAATGCAGACTAAACTTAAAAGTGTGTATTGCATACGTTTTTTTTCCCCTTGAAGTGACTGTTGTTAAATATTTACCCTTGCACTTAACCTCTCTGGGTCTCTGTTTCTTCATGTGCAAATGAAGGGTGTATACCAGATGACCTCAGAAGTTCCTTCCTATGTAAATCATAAATCATCCTATTACCTTTCCTGCTGAGTCCCAGGATGTAGTTGGGAAATCAAGGCTCCATAACTGAAATACTTAAAGAATACAAAATTCTATGAAGTCCAGTGCTAAATTGTATGACAGAAATTGCAAGACCTAAAAGAAGGGAAAGACAGGCTGGAAGGAACAGAGAAGACTTTATGGAAGGGACGTAATCAGAGTCTTGTAGGATGGGTAAGATATCAGTAGGTAGAAAGAAGGGTCAAGAACCAGCCTGCTATGTTAGTTATGGGGTAATTCTGGGATTGTTTAAACTGAGATAGCAGTATGGGGAAAACCTTTCAGGTGACTGGATTACCAACTCCCTTTTGGGTTTTTGCAGAGTCTGTGGAACGGTTTTCTCATGCTCTGCACAAGGCTTATGAGGATATTCCAGAAGGTCCCAACAGACATTACATTGATGTAGACCTTACAAGAATTCAGGTGGAGAAAAATAGTAAGTTCCAGGAGAAGGAATTGGCAATCCAGGACTGGACAGAGAGACAGAAGGCTCGTGTGGGATGGAGAGAAGTATTTGCCAACCCCAGAGGACAGAAGAGGGAAACGCAGGTGATTGCAGTTCTGGGCAAGGCTGGTCTGGGCAAAAGTGCCTGGACCCAGGAGGTCTGTAGGAACTGGGCCCGGGGCCAGCTACCCCAGTATGAATTTGTCTTTCACTACAAATGCTGCAGCCTGAACTTGCCAGGCAATGACTACTGCTTGAAGGATCTGTTTTTCAGACTGTGTAATCACTCACTGGAAGAGAATGAGGAAATCTTCAAATACATTTTGAAGCACCCAAATCGCACTCTGATCATTCTGGATTCCTTTGAGGAGTTGGAGGGGCAAGACGGCTTTCTGAATTATCCGGCCAGTCCCTGTCCTGGGGAGTCCCGGTCCATCAAAGGGCTGCTGGCTGGTCTCTTTCAAAGGAAGCTCCTGAGGGGTTGCACACTGCTGATCACAGCCAGGCCTAAGGGAAAGTTTATCCAGTATCTGGCCAAGGTAGAGAGAGTCCTGGAGGTGCAGGGCTTCTCTGTTGAGCAGGTGGAGTCTTACTTTGAAAAATACTTCCAGGGTTTACCATCAGACAGAGATGAAGCCTTGAGGCTTGTCCGGGCCCAGCCCTACCTGCTCAGTCACTGCTACAGCCCCGCTGTGTGCCATTCCCTCTGCCAGCTTTGTGAGAAGATCATGGCCCAGGAGGGTCCAGCCCAACTTCCCTCCACACTCACTGGTCTCTTTGTTAGCCTCCTCTGCTCAGTACTGAGAGCCAGGGAAAAGGAGCCATCTGAAACTGGGTTCAGAGACTGCCTGGCAGGCTTGGCAGAGTTGGCGTGGGAACTAGGCCAGAAACATTGCAACGTCCTGAGAGAAGACCAGTTCCCCTCCACGGAAGTGAAGGAATTTGCCATTGGGGGGGACTTTGTGTGGCCACTCCCAGCAGCCAGAGAACCAGAGATGGCTTTCTCCACCTTTGTCCTGCAGAACTTCCTGGGAGCTCTGAGGCTGGCTCTTAGTGAGGAAGTAAGAGCCAAGGAGCTCTCCAGGTATCTAGCCCTGACTCCTAGGAAGAAAAAACCCTATGACAATTGGCTGGAGCGGGTACCTCACTTCCTCACCGGGCTCCTCTTCCAACCCCTATCCTCCTGCCTTGGACCTCTTGGTGGAAATGAGCAGGTTGGGCTTGTGTGCAAGAAGCAGAAGGTACTCTTGAGCTATCTGATCCAGCTACAGCCAGGGACACTGGGGCCCGGGAAACTCCTCGAGCTGCTGCATTGTGCCCACGAGGCAACCAACAACCACCTGTGGCAGCATGTAACATCTGGGCTGCCCTCCTGCCTCTCTTTCAGGGGAGTCCGCCTGGCCCCGCCAGATGTGCATGTTTTGGGTGAGGCCCTGAAAGCAGCTGGCAAAGACTTCTCTCTGGATCTCAGGAACACCTCCATTGATCTGCAAGGGTTAAAGATCCTTGTCCAGCTTGGTTGTGTTACCTGCTTCAGGTGAGGCCCTGGGCAGGGGAAGGGTTGAAATAGGAGAGAAGTTGAGAAGCAATAAGAAGTCAGGTGTCCATCACCCTCCTTGCCATGCCTTCTCCCCCTATATCTCTTAATCCTCTATATTCTTAGAAAATATTTTGGAATATTTTCTAATGGAATGATAGAATAGTGAGTCTCTTGTCTCGTAGTACATTGTACAGTATCCTTGTTCAAAGCTTTCTTCTACAAGAAAGCAC
>JAJPUD010004559.1:175546-188276 GCA_023553655.1 Myrmecobius fasciatus | reverse complement strand
CAGAGAGAGAGAGAGAGAGAGAGAGAGAGAGAGAGAGAGAGAAGATGGGCCCCAGGAAAGTCCTGGGGTATATGTCTACAAATAAGGTTCAGAACATAGGTCTTAGGACATGGCTCATTTCCATTTGACAATTGAAGACCTGAAGCTCAATAAAGGTTAAAATATTTTTGCCCATCATATCTGTTTGCTTGAAAAAGCTTTGTTGTTCTCGGATTTTGCTCATCTCAAAATATGAACAATAAAAAATTAATAATTGAAAGAGAAGAAAAGGAAGATAATATTTTTCAATGAAATTTCAGGAAAGTTCTAATTTCTTTTCCCTTAGAAGCACAGTAGATGCTAATAGTTTTTACCTAATGCTAAATATCCCAGAAAAAATTAAAATCATGAAGTTATTATCTGGGCATTTCTAATATTTGGATATTTGACGGTGTTTTATTCTAGAATGAGCACCAGTTTAAGACTATAAGCTCCTCTGGTACTTACTACCTATTGAACTTGAATGTGTCATTAAACTTCCTTATCCATTAAACTCCTGTATCCTTGTACATGAAGGGGTTGGACTATATGGTCCCTGATGTCTCATCCAGTTCTAGATTTAAGAACTATGAAATATTGACATCTTTGATAAAATTTTTCAGATTTTATCTTGAATTTGTAGGGAGATTAAAAAAAAAAAAAGAAAAAGTTTTCTCCTGGCCAAGATGTCTTTGGAGATTTAGACATTATTAAGACAGATTTGGGGACTAAGTAGGTAAAGAATAGTGACCTTGCTTTCTTAGATTACCTCTTATTATGATTCAAAGTAATTGGCAAACCAATCAATTATCGATCATTTTAAAGCAAAATTTATGTAACAGATGTAAGTGAATGCAAAGGCAAAATTTAAGAGCCCATAATGGGGGAATGAATATAATCCAGAAATTGCTTTACATAGGACTTGTTCTATCTGATCTGAGATTTGACATTAGATAGAGATTTTAAGGGGAAAGAGGTGAAAAAAATAGTGGTTTCTAGGTATAAGAAGCAGCTTATACAAAAGTACTCTGACTCAACCATAGAATGTATTGACAGTGACATTTAAAAAGTTTGGAAATGAAGACTAGAGCCCGGTTGGAAAGGGCTTTAAATGTCAAACAGAAAAGTTTATGTTTAAATCTATAGGCAAAGGAGAACTACATTGTATTGACAAAATAATAATGAAATGCTAGTTATCATTTACATATTGCTTTTTAACATTTGCTTAGAAGTGTAGTAGAGTGGATAGAGAATTAGGTTTGGAAATGGAATTCATACCTCAACTTTGAAGTATACTAGCTAAATCATCTCCAAAGAGGACTTTTCTATTCAGTTACAGCTCAGTTGCATCGTCTTTATAGAATCAAAAATTTAAGGTTGAAGGCCATCTAGCCTAACACCTTAATTTTACTGGTGAGGAAACTGAGTCACAAAGAGGTTAAGCATTATTTTTGAAGTAATATACCTAGGAATCAACAGAGCTAAAATCCAAACCCAGATCCTCTGAACTGAAATCTTGCTAACTTTCCAATGTATAACAATGTCTTAATGATTGAAGGTTCTGCCAGCAGGTTATTCCCAACTTTTGATCCTTTTATATTTACTAGCATATTTCTTTTTAACTACAAAAGAAAATATTTTAGTTTTTTCATCTATGAAAAAGAAAATACTTCATTAAAAAGTGTGTGTAGATGTCTCTATATGTATATATCTATATTGCTATAATTAGTATATATGCATATATGGATATATTATGTGTTTGTGTGTGAAGGTGTGTGTGTGTGTGTGTGTGTGTGTGTGTGTACAGTAGGTAGGGGCATAGTGGATACAGTTGAGCCTGAAGATCTGAGTTCAAATCAGGCCTCAGATACTTACTGTATGATCCTGAGCAAGTTGCTTAACCTTGTTTGCCTTAGTTTTCTCATCTGTAAAATGATCTGGAGAAGAAAACGGCAAACCACTCAAGTATCTTTGCCAAGAAAATTCCAAATAAATAGTCAGAAATGACTGAACAACAACCAAATATATGTGAGCATGTATACATATGTATCATATGTATATGTGTGTGTATATGTGTGTGTGTGTGTGTGTGTGTATATATATATATATATATATATTTGTATTTTTTCATTTAGATTTCAGGACAAAATTCACTGATACTGGTGACTGTAGTCTGATTAAAAATCATCTTGGAAGCCTAGAGAACAAGAGATATCTGAGACCTTTCTCTCTTTCCACCTGAGCTGAGAAACAGTCTGATTTATGCCATCAGTCATGTTTTGGCAAAGATTAAGAAACAGCCTTTCAAAATCACTTAATTTCAAGGATGTTTAGGCCAATTGTCCAGGCAATCTCATTACTACTTTTTTCATAGGTGATTCAGACATGATGGGAATTAAAGAGTCTCAGGAGAGATAGATGTGAAGTCTTTACTATTGACAGATAATGGGGAAATGGCTGTCACCTTTGCTTTGAGAAAGAACAAACTAAAAAATAGGAATGAACAGAAGAAGAAAAAAAAATCTCTTAAAAGTATTAATGTGATCTACTGTTTTGATGCTAAGCTTTAAAGGTCTTCAGGCACAAAGTGTAATTTCCTAAGTTTATCCTCAGTATGTAGAAGGGGAAGAGAAAGGAAGAGAACAAATATTTATATATCTACTATGTGCTTTACAAATATTATCTTATTTGATCTCCACAATATCCTTGATAAGTAAGCACTGTTATTTTCCTCATTTTACAGCTGAGAGAACTGAGACAGACAGAGGTTAAATGACTTCTACAGAGTCACACAGCTTGTAAGAGTCTGAGGCTATATTTGAATTCTTTCTGACTAAAGACCCATCACTCTATCTACTATACCAATTAACTAGAACCCTCAAGGCTAATGGATTTGAGGTTATAGCAATATATATTCTGATAATTTTCCATTATTATTTCTAATTTAAATAATTTAACTTTAATAGAGAGGCTTTTGGAGATTCCCTTCTAAATTATTATGACCTTAGACTTCAATTTCTTTCCTAATAAATGAGGAGTTTGATGATTTTAGAGATTCCTTCCAAACCCAAATCTATGATCCTCTGACCTACTAATATAACACCTGATAGAGGGTTCTGAGCTATAGGGCTAGGTAAGGAGACCCACTGGATTAGACTATGTCTAGAACCTAAGAATCCTCATCCCACCAGAGTCCAAATTGAACCACTTTGCATTAAGAAGGGTTCAGTGTGTATAATGACAGAAGGAATAATCTTGCTCTCCCCTGTCCTCTGATCAGATCATATCTGAAATAAAATGCTCATTTTAGGGCACCCCAGTACCTTCTGGAGCCTTTCATATTCCACAGAAAGTAAGTAGGATGTGATAAAAGAATGGACATCATGTCACATCAGTACTCTTGTTTTCTTTGTATATATGTTTGCATGTTGTTTTCCCTGCTAGATTGTAAGCTTCTTGAGGTCAGGGTTGCCTCAGTTTTTATTGCCAACTGCTAGCGCCAACTGGCACATAGTAGGCTCTTAATAAATGTTTATTGCTAGATTGGTTGTGTTTTACTCTGGAAGTAAGACAAGAGACATATGATACCTGTTTTCAAGAATTGGTGTGATTATAATGGAAAGGGGGATTAGTTTTATTTTCTTTCATCCCAGAAGGTAGAACAAGGAACAAAGGACAGTTCCAGTGAGACTGATTTTCTGTTTGTGTAAGAAAACATTTCCCTAATAATTACAACTCTCCCAAAGAAGAGTGAACTATATTGGAAGGCATTAAAGAATTTTAAGCAAAGACTTGATGGCTCCTTATTGGCAGCCCAGTAGTCAGGTCAGGGGGAGAGAGGATTCCTGTTAGGGACATTTTGGACTAGATGACCCCTGATATCCCTCCTAATTCTGAGATGCTATGAAGAATGCATGGTTTTTATTTACATTCCATTTCTCTTATTGCATATTCATTCGTTGCATGAACTGAAGGTCTCTCTCAATATAACCTACCATCTCTTTGAGAAGGCATAATTGTGTTATGGATAAAAAAGTTATTATTAATATTACCCAGAGTCATCATCCTTTCCCTTTACACTATATATTCAGAAAGAATGTAAGAATAATTAGGTGTAAAGGTGAAACATGTGAATAAGCCTAACACATTAAAATTGCTTTGAATAGGGGGAAAAAAATCTCCTGCTTTACTTAGAGAAATGATTGCTTTCCCTCATTTTTCTCTTGTAGCAAGAGCTTAAGTCTGCCTTAATGTAGCAGACTGACCAAACCGTTTAATATGCTCTTTATTTGTAGCATTCTTGTTCTGTTAAATACAACATTGCTGGTGTAGAATATTTAGCTTCATTTTTTGTTGTGGTAGTTGTGACCATATTGATTCAAAAGTCAAAAGTTTCTGAGAAAATTGAAATTGCAAGAAGATATTTACTGACATCCACAAAGAAAAGAATTTCAAAACTAAATCTTAGGCATTTCATTTAATGTTTAATAAGAAAATAACCACTTCTGTAGTGCATTAATAACTTTAATTGATCGAGTCATGGTCATGAAGCAAAAATGGTAAGATGCTCTAGAGGAAGTTGTCACGTTAAAAACAGAAGGGACATGAACAAGGAAACATTTACTGCTTAGTAATGTCTTATCCTGAGAGTTGTGGAATGTAGGACAACCTGCTTCCACAGTATAACCTGAAGGCCAAATGTATCTCCCTCACACTTTCTCCTTTCCCCAAAGATCAGACTATGTGTCTAAGGTGTTTTTTCATTTGTTTTAGAAAAAAAAGAAAAGTTTTAACTCATTAGACTTGGAATCCGGAAGATATATCTTTATGAGTTCAAATCTGGCCTCAGACAGACACAGTTGTGTGACTCTGGACAAGTCATTTAATTCTATTTGCCTTAGTTCCTCATCTGTAAAATGAGCTGGAGAAAGAAATAGCAAACCAATCCAGCATTTTTACCAAAAAAAATCCAAAAGAAGATCATGAAGAGTCAGATACAACTAGAAAGACTACAACAACATTAACTAGGATTCGAATAGAGCCTAATTACTTGGTATTTCTTTTTTTTTTTCTTTCTCATGGTTTTTCCCTTGTGTTGTGATTTTTCTTTCCGAACATAACACATATGGAAATATGTTTAAAAATGAAAAAGAAACAAAAAAGAAAAGGAAAAAAGGGGAAAATACTAAGCTTTGATTCACATTCAATCTCCATTGCTCTTTATCTGGATGAAGACATTTTCTATCCAAGTCTTTTGGAATTGCCTTGGATCACTGTATTGCTGAGAAGAGCTAAGTCTATCATGGATGATCATCACAAAATCTTGCTATTAACATGGAGAATGTTCTCTTGGTTCTGCTCTCTTCACTCAGCATCAGTCCATGTAAGTCTCTCCAGACCTTTCTGAAATTATCCTACTGCTCATTTCTTCTAGAACAATAATATTCCATTACATTCATATACCATTACCTATTCAGTCATTCCCTAGTTGATAGGCATCCATTTATTTTCCAATTCTTTGCCACCACAAAAAGAGCTGCTACAAACATTTTTGCACACGTAGGTCCTTTTCTCTCACTATTTGGTATTTCTAACTGGTGAATCTTTTGCTGAGACAATTGGGGTTAATTGACTTGCCCAGGGTCACACAGCTAGGAAGTGTTAAGTGTCTGAGACCAGATTTGAACTCAGGTCCTCCTGATTTAAGGGCTGGTGTTCTATCCACTGTGCCACCTAGCTGCCCCATGACTGAACTCTTCAAACTATAGTTGTGATCTCCACTTTTTAGAATTGGCCTTTTTTTTTTTTTTCATGACATCGATGAAATTGAAAGAAAAAACAGTTGCTAGGGAAAGAAACCTCTGGTCAAGATTGAGATGACCCAGAGAATAGTTCAGTTTGTTAGATACCATCTGTACCTCCCTCTATTGAGGGGAACAGAAAGATATAAAATTCAGGGAAAGTCCCCTAGACCCAACTCTGATATTGCTTAAGGGAAGAAATAATCAGTCATCATGGTAGCTAATGTTTTTATGCTGGCAACAATTATGCTTTCCTTGCCTTAATCCAAATTTTGGGAGGTAGGTGCAAACTATAAATTGTTTCAAGGATGAAGCATCAACTTGATCAAATTAATCAGTGACTTAGAACTAGATATTTTCATTGGAATGAAGCTGAATAAATTCCTTTTAAAAAAACTCAGATTTTTTTTCTAAATTTCTAAATATTATTAATTTAGAAATTCCCCTGGATTTCTGGACACATTTTCAACTATTGGGGCAAGTGAGGAGAATCAAAGTTCCCTTGCAGTAGACAAACTTGTCTTCTAGTGGCTGCCAGGTCTTCATCAATGGTTTGATTGGCTGATAGATTTTTCTCAGTTACTTTTGTATTTGGGTCTTTTTAGTGAGGATCACTTTTGTTTCTTTTGGAGAGCATTGTTTGACTAAAGACCCAAGTGACTTTGGGATTTTTAGGAACAGATTTGCAAAAGGGGGTTATCTGCCAGCAAGGTGACAAATTGATGAGACCAAAAATGCTGTGACCAGCTTTTTTGTACTTCAACATGTGCTGTTGCATAATAAGATCTGTGTCAAATGTACCAATTCTGTCTCCACAATATATCTTACATCTCTCCCCTTCTCTCTGCTCATGAGGCCATCACCTTATCCCATTTCTCTCTCCTGGACTCTGCTAACAGCTGCTAATTGGTATCTCTCTCCTCTCCAATCTGACCAGCACAAGACAGGCCAAAGGATATTCTTAAAGCACAATCACTATGTTTTACATTGTCACTGTCCTGATGAAGAAACTCCACTGATTTCCATTTGCCTTCACTGTAAAATACTTATTCCTTCATAACAGTTTGCTTCAAGGATATCTTTGCAGGTTAATTATTTGCTACCTTTTAGGTACTCTCTCTGTTTCTGTCTGTTGTACCTGATATTCCATTTCCTGGTTTCATACATTTCTAAAATCTATCTCCCTCATTCCTAAAATGTCCACACTACTTACTTCTACCTATTATGATACCTTGCTTTCTTCTAAATTAAGCTCATGTCATCTCCTCTAGGAAGTCTAGCCTATTTTCTCTTTTCTTTCCTTTTTTTGTCTAGCCTATTCTTATATTTAAGCTCATCTCCTTTACTACCTAACACACAGTGGGTACTTAATAGGTAGATAATTATTAACTTTGAGCAATCATTCTTGCCTCCAAGCATATCAGCTATTTTGTTTTTTAAAATTGTTTTTAAATATCTTTTCCTCTTGAGGAAAGGTTTATGCAAAGTTTTAGAGATGGAAGATGGAATGACACATATGAAAAAGGATATATGAAAAGGACATGAAAAAGGACAGGAAGTCCAGTTTGGCTGGACTACATGAAAGAGAGTAATATGTAATAAGCTGGAAATTAGTGATATTGTGAAGCTAGATCAATGAGTGGCAACATTTTATAAAATACATAATAAATAAACATTTAAGGAATTATTATTCAAGGAATGCTTAAAAATCAACCTCTTTTTTGCTTGACACACCAAAAGTACTCATGTCTAATTTAAATTTTATCAGCATTGTGCTCTTACTTGCTAACTGCACATACCGTTTTCCCAGAGATTCCCTTGATATTGATATTAGCTAAAGATAGCAGGAAACAAATCAATACACTATTACTTTGTGGGAGATACAGGAAAGGTTGTCAATGAAGGCTATTTTACAAATTAATGTTAATTGTCTTATGTGGGCAGAAATTCTGAGGGAAGTTGTACATTTACATTGGAAATACATTATGACAGTCAGAATGGAAAATATTAAGATGACTTGCTAGAGACTTGTAAATTAAAATAGGATTAATCCATGTGTTCTGAAGTCATTAAAGATGTCATTTTGACATGTGAATGGGGCTTTTTTTTTTTCCTGGCCATTTTTTATTTCCCAGTAGGTTGAATAGTAGACTTAGAATCAGGAAAACTGGCTTCAAATCCTACCTTGTTTTTCTTTGTGTCTCTCATACTTAGAACAGTCCCTGACACATAGTAAGTGCTTGGTAAATTGTTACTGACTGCCTGACTCCCCTGCAGTGTGAATCTGAGCAACTCACTTAACCTTCTTTTGTCTTAGCTCCCCCATCTTTAAAAATCAGGGGTTTAGACTTTGTTGGCTCAAAGGTTCCTTCTAGCTCTAAAGTCATGATCCTTTGAGTCAATGAATCTAAAATCTTGCATATTAATGGGAAAAAAATTTAAAATTTAAATGAAATTTTATGTCTTAAGCTTTTTGTCCTGATTTCAAGGAGTAATTATCCTTTTAAAGAGTAGCTAGCTGTTCCTGAACCAATGAATATATATTCTTTGACCTGTTTTTAAAATGATCAATTCATTGATGGAAGATTCCAATATGTACATGTTTGTTTTGCAAAAGATTATAGGAAGAAAATAAGAAATGTATAAATTCTTGTTATTTTCCAAACTCAAGCACCGTTTACAGTAAAGGAACATTTACTTTTATCCCACTGATGAGCAAAACCAAAATAATGAACACACTGATAAGAAAGTAGGGTCTTTCGGACTAGTAGTATTTGAGTTTAAAAAAAAAAAAAACTTGGAGCTTTCACATAGCCAAAAATAAATGGACAGCTTCACCAGTTCTCAGCAAGTTATTAGTTTGAAAAGATAAAATGATGGACTTTTTGCTTAGACAAAAGATTTGTACAATAGCCCCAAACAGCTGATTTGCTAGATTCAAGACTTCATCTGGACTGCCATGAAAATGGTTTAGCTGTACCTTTTAAAGATATGAGAATCTGACACAATTTAGAAGACTATTTCGCCACTGTCAATCATAGCAGACTTGGAGATGTACAGTATATTTACACGTTATCTAGAATGTGCCAAATGTAGGCAATGAAGAGAGAGCGTTCTGTGGGTCTGTGAAATTTGGATTACATAGATGCAGTATCCCCAAAACAGGGGAGAAAAGTGGAAAAGAAGATGACATCATTGACTTAAAACTTGAAACTGCAGTAGGGAAGTGGTATTAGTGATCCAGCCCCTGTTTTTTGTTTTTATGTGTTTCTTTTTAACAATAGTGGTTAGAGAAGGACTGAATGGAGAAACAAAAATAAATAAGATACAGTGAGAGAATAGAATGAATACTTGACTATTTCCCATTACATAAGGAAGGACACACTTACTATCTTAGGAAAAATTCTGATTCAGAGCAACCCAACTTTACCAAGAGGAAAAGTTTTAATTTTGGCTACATGTGCATATATGTATACATCAATTTAGCATCGTTCTAAATACACTACCATTATTTCTAAATTGAGAGAAGAAAGTAATATTCACTTCTTAAATGTAGCTGAAATAATAGAATAATTAGTTACATGGAAGCTTCTTTCTCAGGAGTGATTCTTAGTAAACTAAAGAAAAAGTCTTTTAAGTAAAAAAATGAACAGGAAAACTGCTGAAGGAGAGTATGGATTGGTAAATTTTTCTTACAAAGTTATTAGCTTAAAATAAACCTTGTTAGATCCTTAACAACTGAGTTATTTTGTAATATGATGGAGTGTTTTGGTTTTAGTATGTTGTTTTTGAAGGGATGCAGTTTGGGGGACTTGGGTGAAGACTTAATGAAGGGTAATACATATTTGTCAGAATTAGAAGATCAAGTCATCCATGAGCACTCTTTTCCTAATAACTTGTTGGTGTAGTAAAGGGCATTCTGGACCTGGAATAACAAAGATCCAACTCAAATCTGGCCAAAATCCAATCCAAATAAATGTAGTTCAAATCTAGCCTGAGACACTTGCTAACTGTGTAACCCTGGAAAAGTCAACTCCCATCTATCTCTCAATTATCTTCTCTGTAAAGTGAAGATAATTTCTTAGGGTTATTGGAAAGATAAAATGAATTATTATTTTTAACATGCTTTGCAAGCCTTAAAACCATACATAGAAGATAGTATTGTTATTGCTGTTATTGTATCCAGAAATCTATGGACTAAAGGATAACATATCTTAAGTCACCTATATAAACAAGCAAGTTTTGAGAACTATGGCATGGAGTTATGAACCTTTTTTTTCCCCCCTGGTTAGAGTTGAAATGAAAGATCCAATTATAAGCATAAAAGACTCCTAATTTAAATTTAATTGTGGAAATTTTCAAAGTCATGCCTATATTCCCTAGTAAAAGAGTGACCTAGAAATGATGGCATTCTTGAATCAGGAGGGAGAACCATAACTTATTTCCTTTTATTCTACAAAATAATGCTCCAGTCCAGATGTTTCCCCACAGGGTAGTATACTCTTCCCAGATCAGCCAAGATACATTCTTTTCATCCATCTGTCCTGTTCCTCATCAGAGAAAGAAAGATGTCTCCACACATCTATATCTGACCCCTCCTAATTCCTTGCTGTTTTGTACTCCTATTACTCCTTGGAGATGGGCTTTAAAAAATCCAAAGAAAGGCCTTCACATCCATAGGTATACTTTTTTAGTGCCATGCCCATTTACAATTCACATATGTCATGTGTTTACCTGTTTCTCTTAAATTTGAGAACGACTCTCAGAGCAAATTGGCACTGGGAAAGTCATATAATTCTGAGCATAGACAACTCCAAAGAGAATTCATTTTGACCTGCCTTATACTCTCTGCCCTGAGTTTTAGGCAGCTGATACTCTAGTACTTATAGTATAATCTCAGTGGTAGCTTAAGTGGAAATGAAACCTCATTTTTGGAAGGAAGCCAAAGGAAGATGTCATGAAACCCAGGTGCCTGCAAAGCTCATAACATGCTTTGCTATCCAAAGCCAATGCTTCCTTGGAGTATTTTAGATTAAGGGTGTTAATATCCAGTTCTCTAGGGAAAAAGCCATATAGATTTTTTAGTCTTCATGCTGTGCATAAGTAATACATTAACCACAAATATCCAACATTCCAAGACTAAATATTAAAGACAAATGTTACTGACTGGTCACCAAGTTGACATTTCCTTGTTCTCCCTCTGGGTTGTGTAAAGAAAAAAAAATCTAATGAAATAATTTTTTTTTCATTCTAAGATTTTAAAATATCCAATACCAGAAAATAGTTATCTATGGTGAAGATTGTAAAGCAACATCTGAAAGATAAAGATAAATGTATCCAGGCACTTTTGAATAGAGAAGTTATTAGTTTGCTCCTCCCAGAAACAGAAGAAATAAAGGAATTTTTATGTTGGAAGATCTTTGCCCTTTTAAACCTATCCTATATATCCTGTCAGTGGGTGATAAGTAGGTATTTCTTGAATTTCAATGGACATCTTTCTCCTACCTCCCCAAAAATTAATTACTGAAATTTACTGGAGATTATTAGACTATCCTACTAAGGTTTAGGCTGCCATTTACCCAGGTTTGTTCCCCTTAGTGTCCTTGTTAGCCCTTTCTCTCCCTCACTCTCCCAGGAGCTAATCAGTTGTTGAGTTTTGTCCATTCTTGCCTTCCTCAATATCTTTCAGCTTTATCCCATTTTCTCTGTTCACATGACCAATCCAATTATGTAAAACCTAATACCTCTCTCCTGGATAATAATCCAGAAGATTAATAACCTCTTAATTATCTCCCTGACTCCATTTTTCCCATTTCCATTCTGTTTTCTACTTTACTAAAAAATAATTTCTTTACTACTTTATTAAAAAAAAATTTTACTACTTTACTAAAAAATAATTTCCACAAAGCTCATGGCTGACAACTTGACTTCATTCACTCATAGGCAATCATAGGATCTCTGTTGCTTCTGCCTTATTTTTCTAACCTTATTTCACATTAATTACTGTGAAGATCTCTACCTTCTAGCCAAAGTAAATGATCTGCTGGAGCTTGAACTTGACATTCCACACACATGCATGTGATGAGTTCCTTCTTTACCTTCAATTCTCAGAATTCCTTTAAGGCTCAGTTCAGCTACTTCCTTCTCTTTAAAGCCTTTCCAGTTGCACTCTGTTTCCCATATGCCCACACACACACACCAAATAGAATAACTAGTTTTCAATGCTTTCTTGGTCCCTGAATTAACTTGTATTTGCTTGTGGACATTAGTTAATTCCTGTGAAAAAATATTCTCACATGCAGGGACTGGTTTATGTTTGAGTTTTTGCATAACCAATACTTTTCATAAAGCCAACTTGTATTTAATTCGTGATTATTGATTTAGATTGAAATGAAAAGTAAAGCATTTGAGTAAATAGTTGTAATGCCCCATGAAAAACTGAGACCTTGGGGTTTATAGTTGGAGAATTTTGATTTGATTCCTGGCTCTGCCATTTAATTCCCATGTGACTTTTGTATCAATCAGCTAATCACTTGGCTTCAGTTTCCTCATCTTCAAAATGAGGGGATTGGAATACACAGGACACTTCAAAACCTTTCTGCTTTAACTTGGTGACTAATTTTTCAGTGTTTTGTAATTTGTCTATGATCAATTATATAAGGAGTAGTGACAGTCCCATAGAAGTATGGCTATAGCATTTCAGACTTGAGACCACAAAATTTATATAGACTAACATGTACAACTACTCTATGATTCAAGTGCATATGTGTATATATATGTTTACGCACACACATAAATATATATACACACATAAATGTATATATGCATATGTTTATATTTACACACACACATGCACACACACATACACACACACACACACACACACACACACACACACACACACACACACA
>JAJPUD010004559.1:142500-175536 GCA_023553655.1 Myrmecobius fasciatus | reverse complement strand
ACACACACACACACACACACACACACACACACACACACACACACACACCACATATATCCTCTAATGTACCTGACATCTTTTCTTGAAGACCTATGGGAAGAGGGAATTCAGCACTTCCTGAGAAATTTTTTCATTGCACCATACCTAAATTTATCCCTCTGAAACTTTCTCTAGTGGTCCTGTGGATTACTATAGTTTGTCTTTTACCTAATAACTCTTCAGATAAGCAGCTAAATAGCCCCTTTGAATAAATTCTGGGATTGAAGTTAGGAAAACCTGCATTCAGTTGTAGCAACAGACACTAGCTACTCAGCCTCAGTTTTCTCATATTTAAAATGGGGATAAGAAAATGACCTATCTACCAGAGTTGTAAAGATAAAATAAGATAATTTTTATCAAGTGTTTTGCAAACCTTAGAACACTGTAGAAACACTATTTTTTCTTCAGGCCAAATATCCCTTGTTTTTTCAACAGGTCTTTATATAGTATGTGTGTGTGTGTGTGTGTGTGTGTGTGTACACACACACACACACACACACACACACATAGGTTCCATCTTATGGGACACTTTCTGAACAGCTTATTATTGTCCTTTCTAAAAGTTGGTGTCTAGAGTTGGGCACTATAGACCGTACCATAGATGATACAGATATACTATAACTTTCTAATCCTGGATACTATACATTTTATAATGCTGCCTAATCCCTAAGATGTCCTGCTTTTCTTCATGTCCCAGCCAAAACCCACATTCTACAAGAAGCCTTTTCCAATTTAATTCATGTACCTTCTTTCTATTGATTCTCCTGTTTAGCCTGTACATATCTCATCTGTACATAGTTGATTGTATGTTAAGTTATTAGACTATGAACTTTTAGGAAGGAAGCACTTCTTTTTTAAATCCCTTCTTTGCACCCTTGGCTCTTAGCACAGTGCCTAGGACATAGGACTTAATAAATATTTATTGTCTGACTGAGTTATTATTAACTGCCGTATCAATCTCCTGACAGCCTATCCTTACATTCCACTAAAATTAGGATTTCATCTAGCTTTGTGTCCTTTTGGGGGAAAAAACATTGAGATAATGTTAAATAATCTAGAACAAAGGATGGGTACTTTGTTAGAGATTTCCTGCCAAGTTTTCATTATGCAGTTAATGATTACTCTTAGTGTCTAGTCATTAAATTAGTCCTAGATTCATCTGGCCATTAAGCATCTCTCTTCCCCCCAAAATGCTAAGAGAAACTTTTGTCAGATCATCTGAACAAATCTTAATATGTGATATCTATACTATCCCACTGATTTATCAGTTCAGAAAGCAATTCCTCATGAAGAAAATGAAATGAGGCTTCTATGTTCTGTTTCTACCTAAATGTTGTAGATGGAAGACTGGGTGGAAGATAATACTGATAGAGACAGAGAAAAGTTAGAATGAGGGTCAGGTTTGATGTAAAGGTAATCTCGATTTTGGACAACTTGAGCTCAAAATTTTAGTGGGATTTATAAGAAAAGATTTCCTGTAAAGTTTAAGATACAGATCTGGAGATGGCAGAAGAGGTAGGTAGTGAAAATGGATGTTTGACAGTTGTCTTCATAGAAATAAAGCTGTCAGACTAGGTCACAGTGCCAAGGGATAAAGTGTAGAGAGATACCTCCTCCCAAAACAATAAATAAATAAATAAATAAAGGTCCAAGGGGAAAAACTTGAAGAATTTCAGCTCCAGCACTTAAGAAGAGAACAATTGACACACTGGGAGAGTGATTGGAGAGACTGTAGGAGAAAAAGGAAAGTGTGATGACTTAGAAGCCAGAGGATGAGAGAATATGTAGAATTAAAGGGATGGACTTTAAGATTTAAAGAGATTTAAAGAAGAATGAAAGCCATTTAGTGATTTAGAAAGCTTTAGTGATTAGGTCACTGGATCTCTTAAAAGAGAAATTCATTAAAGAAATAGAAGAAAAAAGATTTAAAGGAATGGGTAAGATGGTAGACAGTGAAGAAATGGAAACATAGGGCATAGATTAATATGTTTTAGAATTTTATTCTTAATGGGAAAATGGGATAGTTAATGGATTGAATTAGAAGTATTGAACAAGTGAAAGTAATTTTAGGATTAGGGAGATTTAAATGGGATGGCAGATGAAATGATAAAATGGTAAGATAGAAATGTGTAAGAGACAAGAGCTGACAATTGGAGCAGAGTTCTAGAGAAGGAAAGAGAGAATTAGATTACCAGTCCTGATAAAGGAATGTGCTTTCATAAAGTGTAGAATGTCTAATCCATAAGGAAGAAATAGGTGAAGGTGATTTTGAGAAGTTTAAGAAAAGAAGAAAAGAACAGATGCACTAATATAGTGGAAGAAGGACTGGATTTTGAGTCTGGGGACCTGAATTCATATGCTGCCTATCATTTAGTACTTCTTTGATCCTGGCCAAATCATTTTCTCTTTCCTGTCTTAATTTCCCCATCTGTAAAATGTTTGGACTAGATGGTCTTTAAATTCTTTCATTTCTAAATGTATTTTCAAATGATCCTGTAGCTTTTTATCTGAAAACTTCAGTATTACATTAAGAACATCTGCTTTTGAATATTGAGGGGAGGGCATGGGGATTCAGAGGCTAATGTGAAGAGAAAGTCAAAGAGAAATAGTTTTGACAGTTTCTTGTATAAAATCAGGCATTGAATAGAATATATTGTTGGCCAGCCCTGTGGTCCCAGGTGAGGTTATGTACCATATTGTGGAAATAATTGTGTTCAAGTACCTATAATGGTCTTGGATGAAATGGATGGACACACAAGGCAGTGCCCAAGCCACATTAAATGAAGTATAGATTTGACTGTCATCTGGTCAATTAGTCAAAGTAAATACCCAAGTCCCAGGAATCTACTTTGGTGTCAGAATTACCCACCTTTCTAAATTGGTTAAATTAGCCAGACAGTTGACAGTCTATACTTGGTGTTATAGAAAAACGAACACATAACTAGAGTGACCAACCTAGAAAACAGACTCACTTAACTCCTCCAAATCTGTTAATGCTTTACTTTAAATTAGAATGAACAAAACTACAGGAGGAAAGGATGTAGACTCTTTTCCTAAATATATGTTAAGAATTTTTCATTGACTAGCCAAGAAATTTCAGAGAGAAAGAACATTATTGTTTCATATCCATTTTATTGGGGAGTAGGAGTACAAATGGAACAATAGAATGATGGTTAGATATTTACACTCAAAATTTCTTCCAACCTGAGGCAGTCCAGTATTGACATCATCCACTTGAAATGTCACTTTTAAAATTACCCAAAACATTTGCTAAGCATTGGGAAGAAAATAGGGATAAAAAGTTATGTTTTCAAATTAAGCATAGCTATCTCCAGTTCTTGGCGTCATAGAACATATGGTTCATCCTTTAATCGAGAACTGCTCATTTCAGTTAGAAAGTTTTATTTTCTTATGGAGTTGACTAGAATATTTGTATATCTAGAAAGAAGACGATGTGTTTGTTACTGGACAAAATCTCTTTTGTTTAAATAATATTTGTTTAAATATTAAAAAATTTCCCCCTACACACAGTCACATCCATTTTCCTTTTTTACAGTTTCACTCATTATGATTAGTAATCTAATATTGTATTATTGTATTGTGAAGTTTAACAACAATATGATTTATAAATTCCAGGAGAAGAGGGGGATGTGGGGGGGGAGGGAAGAAGCTGTGATCTTTTTATCAGAAACATTTTTCTTCCCAGTAAAACTTTAAACCTCATCAACCCTGCTTCTGGTTTTGATCATAGGATGTTTGTAAAAGCTGGTATTTTGAGCAGCTGAATGGATGTTGACCTTGTTAGCATTTAATGGTAAAGAAGCTGTTTTTCTGTATTTAAAAAAAAATGCCACCTCCTCACTACATGCATTTTTTACTTCTCTGAAAATAACAGATGCTGTGATAACATAGGCAGTATTGAATACATAGAATGAAATTCAAATGTGGTAAGCTGGTAAAATATTTATATTGGATTTCTTTTGCTGGTGAACAAACACTTAAAGCACAGAAACTTTAACAGAGCTTCTGAAATTAAAATAAATGTAAAACCGACAGTATTTTTGTACTACAGCTCATAACACAGGGCTTGGGATACAGGGCTTAGTGATGCTTAAGAAAATTCAGCACAGTTGTTTGTTAATGCTTCCCCTCAAAGTCACTGAGTTCATTAGCAAAGAATAAAATGAAAATCTTCTATGGGACTAATATGCATGTAACCAAGAATAAAATTTGCCCCTGGAGTTGAGCAAAAACCTACTAAAGGCAGATTGTGTCCTTTATTGTCTATTTTTCTTGGAGATTTCCCATAAACATTGCTGATGGTTGAAAAGAAAAGTCTATTCAGTCTCATTTTCTAGGCAAAGTATGTCTTTTTCACAGAAGAAGCACTTAATTGTTATTGCAGCCATAGAATAAGCTAACTATCACAGGGGGACACATTGAAAGAAATGGTCTTTTCATAGCCAGAATCTTTACCATCTTCTAATCTCTACCATCAAGATGGCTTAAACCAGAACTGTATGAGTGAGTTAAAAGTATGGTAGATTAAATTGTTTCAGTTTGTCTTCCTCCATGATTCTCCTGCAATATTTGGGTTTTTCTTGGAAGTCTATGAGTCCACCAAATATCTGAAGGTTGATCTCAAATGGAATTTAACATTTTTATTATATTCCTTTTTTTTCTCTTATACTTTGAATTAAAATCATTATTTAATAACAAATCTATAAAGTGTATCACTTAGTATAATTTCCTACTTATCTTTGCTCACAGCAGAATAAAACAAGCTATTTTTCATTTGTATTATTTACCTGATAATGGTTAGTTACTAATCTTTTTCATGACATTGATACTAATAATGAAGAGGCAGTTTAAAAGGGAAAGATTGCTGAACTTTAAGTCTATATAGCCTTGGGTGCTTATCCTACTGATCATCCTAAAAATCTGTGAGCAAGTCCTTTTCTTTATCTAGACCTCAATTTTCTCACTGTAAAATGGAATCATATTACTTGTGCTCTCTGCCCCTTCTTGTATTCCTTGGGAAAGAACTTTGTAATCCTTAAGATGTTATAAAATGTTTCTTACTTATTCTATCAATAATTTTTAATTTGACATCCCTTTACAGAAGATTGGATGCCTACTTTTAGGATGCAGTCTATTACTTCGAAAAGATTTTTTTCATTATTTTCTTTGGTCCAGTGCAGAGAGCCCTAGCTTTTGAATGAGAGGATGTAGGTTGAGTTCCAGTCTCTGATGCTTATTGCTAATATGGTAACCTCCCCAGGTCTCTTTCCTTATCGTAAAATGAGGAGTATGTGTAAGATGTTAGGTACAAGGTACTCCCTAGTTCTAGAGCTATGACCCATAACCTTCGATCACTGTCCTATTACTTAGCCTTCTTTCTCTGTCCTTTTATTATTTTTCATGAATCACTTCAGACCATGATAGTATTTAAATGTGAAATCTGAACAGATATAATATTTATAGGCATGCTTTAGCCATTGGTGTGTCACAATTGGATAAAGACCCAATATGATTACTACCTTTGTTTTTAAATACACTATAGGTCAAATGGAGATTAATTTTGATGCCTTTCTCTTCCTAACATACATAAACCAAGTTTTTCTTGTCCAAATGGCACATTAATCCCTTCTCATGAGTTTATTTGTTTAATTTGTGGCATATCACAAATACAGGTGATTTTCCATTTACATTGTTAATTTGATTTGTTAATGTTTACATTTTTTCATTTTCAAATTTTAATTTTAATTTTACATTTTCAAACCCAAACTTTTGGGTTTAATGTATTACATTGAACCAAAACTCGTCTGCTTTGTTCTTTCCCTTAACCCCCCAGTCCCATTCTCCATCTGCAAGTTGTCTACTTTTTCCAGATTGATTCTCAAATATATATGGCCTCTACCTAGCTATGTCTCTTCACTGTAAAAGTAAATAACTACAACTTTGATCATTTTTGCTATTGCTATAAAGTCTGTTAGGACAAAAAAAATGTTGAGAGTGACTTTTCCTAAATGGGTAAACATTCCTGATTGTATTTAATGTTCTTTTGAGTTAATTCATAAGTAACTGTGAAATTTGCCCATTTGATTACAATTTGTCCATGAAATGTATCGTGTAATTTACAAAACTCTGAGTATTACATATCATTTTGTTCTTTTATAATAAACACTTTAACAGTACTGCTTATTTTAAGGTTCAGTAGCTGAATTACATTCTCTTCCTTCCTTTGGTGAATGAACACACATTATTCACTCAACAACCCAGCAGACATCATCACTGAACAATTGAAGGAGCATTAATCTTGCAATAAAAATAAAAATTGTGTATTTCTGTTATGGGGAGAGCAGTGGGCTGTGCTGATTCTATCTTCTGGTGAATTCAGTGTGGAGGGAATTTTTTTTTTCACTTGTCAAATTGCTGTCATTCTCATTAAGGATTAGAAACTTTATATTCTCTGCATTCATAACCAACATGTCAGGTTATTATCTGTTGAATTAATATGAGTGACTGCAAGAATCAACAAGAAAGGTATATGCCATTATCCATAGAACTCTGAAGATATACCAATTCAGTATCATATGTTTTTATTTGATTCTGAATGCATAAAAAAATTTCAGAAGTTTTTTTCAGGTTTGTTTTTGTTTTTGTTTTGGAAATAGTCTTACATATCTCTGCATGTCTGATTGAATGAATTTGATTTTTCCTTTTGAGTTGTGGAAGCCATTAGTTATGCAGTGTTTTTCGTCCTCAGTGACCATTTTGTGATCTAGTTATAAACTGACCCTGTAATTTCAGCAGTCCATTTTCAGACTGCTGAACTGCTGGAAATTGAGACAGCTATGCTTCTTCATCTTGAGCTGTCATTTGGTTAAAAAAATAATAATAATAACTAGTTGATATGCTTTGTTTATATGGTAGCCAAACCAATGACCCATCCCTTCCTGTAATGTGCTGTCTATGAAACACATGAATAAGTACATCATCAGTATGATTGTGATTCTCTTTCAAAGTGAGAGTAACTATCACTTCAGCTAACATTTACTTAGTGCCTACTATGTTTAAGAGAAGCATTGTGGTATAGTAGGTGGAGATCTGACTTAAGAATCAGGAGACCCAATTCACATCCCATTTTTGACATACATGCACTGAATAATTAATTCAATGTCCAAGGTAACTATCTTCATTGCTAAGTTACAGAGAAGATAGCCAGTCTGACTACATTAGTGGAGGAAGTTCCTCACTCCCACTGTGAATTCTTGAGAGCAATGAAATCACAAATAAAATTTAAAACAGAAAAGATTTACTAGGTATCAAAGAAGCAAAAGACAATCATGAAACAGCCCCATATTCCCACAAAGTAAAAAAAAAAATATTCCCTTGCTTCTGTGTTCTGAATCAAGGCTTAAAAAGTTATACAATCTTGGTCTAACTAATTTTCATACAAGATGGCTAATCCATTACTTAGCTATTTCAAGAATCTCTGACTCTATACATTTAGATGCTGTTACCATTGATGGATATCACATCCTCTCCATACTTTAGTAAATGATTTCAAAAGTTACTATATCCAAAAAATCCATATCTTAATAATCAATATATCTGTAATAATCCTATTCTAATCCTAGTCATTGGACAACAGGGCATCTTAAGTTCCTTAATGAAGGCTTTTCAGTAAGTTAAGGTAAGAACCTCCCAGAACTTGTTTTGACAGGGACTTTACAAATCTCAGTGTCAACTCTGCTGTGATGAGCCCCCTTAGGGAAGGACTTTAGTGAAGATCCTACTTCTGTCATTGAAAAACTTACTCTAAATACATGCCCTATTGGTGAGTCAATAGTGTCATCTTAATTTACAAAGCATAGTATAGTTTCATTTGTCATTCATTCTATGATTAAATTATTACTGTTTGAAAACTTACCAGTGAAACTCGATTAATTTCTATCAGCATAAGGAAATAAAGTGTCTTATACAAATGATTACTTTTTCCTTCTTCCACATGACTACAGGTGATGCCTTATAAGCCAAACTTTTAAAATATTTTAACATTGTTGGTTACATTATTTGTAAAAAAGTTACCCTTCTTTACCTTTTTCATTCTTAAAATTAGTATAAACAAAACTTTATATTCTGTTGTGTCTGCCGTTCAGTGATGTCCAATGACTAACCCAAATATATGGGGAGAACGTTGGCCCCCATTACACATAATCAAAGGTGTCCACTTTGCTATTCATAATGTTCTTTAGTTTTTCTTTGATCATAAATCCCTCCTTCTCCAAAGATCTCCAAAGATAGGTAAATTATTCTTTGCTCTCCTAATAGTCAACAGAAACAAGATTAAAAGGGAAATACAAAGCTGGGAAAAAATCTTTATAGCCAGTATTTCTGAGAAAGTTCTCATTTCTAAAATATATAAAGGACTGTGTCAAATTTATAAGAATATAAATCATTCCCCAATTGATAAATGGTCAAAGGATATGAACAATTTTCAGATGACAAAATCAAAGCCATTTTTAGTTATATGAAAAAATGCTCTAAATCACTATTGATTAGAGAAATGCAAATTTAAACAACTCTGATATACCACCTCACATCTCTCATATTGGCTAAGATGACAGGAAAAGATCATTATAAATGTTGGAGGTGACATGGGAAAACTGGGACACTAATGCATTATTGATGGAGTTGTGAAACAATCCAACCATTCTGGAGAGCAATTTGGATCTATGCCCAAAGGGCTATAAAACTGTGCATACCCTTTGACCCAGCAGTACCATTATTGGGTCTATATTCCAAGGAAGTCATAAAAGAGGGGGGAAAAGCCCCACATCTGCAAAAATGTTTGTAGCAGTTTTTTGTTTTTTTGTTTTTTTTTTTTTTTAATAGTAGCAAAGAATTGGAAAATGAGCAGATGTCCATCAATTGGGGAATGGCTGAACAAATTGTGGTTTATAAAGGTAATGGAATATTTTTGTTCTATAAAAAATGATGAATAAGTTGATTTTAGAAAGGCCTGGAAAGATTTACATTAACTCATGCTGAGTGATACAAACAGAACCAGGAATATGTTGTACATAATAACAGCAAGAACGTGTGATGATCAATAATGATGAAAGGCTTGGTTCTTTTCATTGGTTCAGTGATCCAAAGCAATCTCAATAGACTTTGGACAGAAAATGCCATCTGCATCCAGAAAAAATAACTAAGGAGACTCAATGTAAATCAATACATGCTATCTTCACTTCTTTTTTTTCTGTTTTTTTGTTTGTTTGTTTGGTTGGGTTTTTTTTTTTTTTCTCTCTCCCATGGTTTTCCCCTTTTGCTCTGATTTTTTTTTTTCTCCTAGCATAATTCATATCTTATTCTACCTGGTTTCTCTGCCTCACAAGTGAGAAGGTTGACTAGATTGTCTCAGAAATACTATCCTGTACAAGGTCTATGACTAATGATTTATCATTAACAGTTCTCTATTAGAATTTCTGTGAAAAGTCATCTCCAAAGCAATGTGTCTTTACAATTAATGTTTTAAACAAATTAAATGGTTTATACTTAAATTGTAGAAAGAAAAGCAGTTCCAAGAGTTTAACCAGAAGAGTCATGCTCTTCTTTGGAGCCATAGAATCAAGCGTAGAGTTGTTAGGAGCCTCAGTGGATTTCATCTTCATAAATTACTTGAGAATAAATGCTTGCTCCAAGAGCTATGGAGAGAATTGAAGACTCCAGAGATTCATCTTTCTTGGCACATTTTTGGGGGAGACATTAAAAAATAGTCTATTTGCTCAGTGTTGGTATTTTGTGTCTTTGGTCAATTTGATATTATTTTATTATCCAAGAACAAAAAATTTTCTAAAAAATTGTTTTTGCCACCATCCCACATTTACCAAGACTGAATGAAATAGCAGTATAGGAAAATTCTTTCCTTCTTTCTCTGTCTTTAAGGGCAGAGAATAGAAACATGACATTCTGTTCAGAGAATAAATATTTATGTATCTACAATATCTGTTTATGAGTTTCAGTCTTACTATTAAATTAACTGTCAGTTTATTATTTATGTATCTTTTATTTGAGGAAAAACATAATAATAATACTTTTAAAAAACCAACCAAACAAAACAAAACAAAACAAAAAGACCCCAGACTTCAAGAAAACTGGATTTAAATGCCCTCTTTGACCCTGAACAAGATTCTAAACCTCACAAAGTCCTCATTTGTAAATTGGAGCTAATTCTTACCTGGATCTTTCCTATTGAATTGCTGGGAAGAAAATTCTTGGAAAACCATAATTTATGAAAGTTGTGTGCTAGCATTGTTATTATTATTCAAGTTTATCCATGTCTGCGGGGAATGTTAAATGGATATTATAAGCTCCTGGAGGCAGTGAATTAATTTGTTTCAGTTTAATTTTACTGAGCACAGGGTCACTAATGTAGCCAACAAACAAATATTTATTGTGCTTCTTTCAGATTTGAAGCAATATGCTATGTAGAAGGCATAAAATAAAATGAATAAAACAATCTCTGTTCCTAAAGAGCAACTTATATTCTAGCTGGGGACACAGGAATAATATGGAGAAAATAAGTATCTATTGAATCAATATAAAGAGAACAAATACAAGATACTTTAATATAGAGGACACCAGAAGTTGAGGGGATCAGGTATAATATAGAAGCTTGTACTTGGTCTATATCTTGAAGGGAAGGAAGATTTCGAGGTGGAAGTGAGGAAGTATTGCATTCTAGTTCTGAGCATTGATCAGTGCAAAGGAATAGACAAGAGATATATGTGTATTAGGACAGAGAAAGAGTATGACTATATTGCTGGGAAATATAGGATGAAAAGATAGGCTAAAGTGAGGTAGTATTTAAAAACTAAAAAGAAGAATTTATATTTGATTCTAGAGGTAATAGAAAGCCATTGGACTTAATATTTTGAGTGAGGAAATGGTATACCCACTTGAGGAAAATAACTATTAGCATTGCGGTAGATTGATTTAAAGAGAGACTTAATGGAGGAAGAGCAATTTGAAAGTCTTTGCAATAATCTATACAGAATATGATGAGTGCCTGAATTAAAGGGGTTAGCTGTGTAAATACACAAAGGGTCAGATGCAAGAGATAATTTTGGAAGTAAAAATGGCAAAATTTGGCAACCAATGGGGTATATAAAATGACTCAGAGTGACGAGCTGAGGATTACACCAGTGTTATGGATCTGGGAGATTTTGGAGATGAGAATAATTATGGTATCTTTGGTAGAACATTTTACAGAGGCATGTTTTGGGGAAAAGGTAATTCATTCATTTTTGACATGTAGAATTTGAAATGCCTCAAGAATAGCCCATTTGAAATGTGCAATTGGCAATTGGTGATGTAGGATTGAAACTTAGAGGACTAGCTAGAACCATATTTCTCAAAAGTCTTAGTGTAGAGGCAACTAGGTAGCTTAATGGCTAGAGCACTGATCCTAGAGTTGAGAAGATCTGAGTTAAAATATGACCTTAGACACTTACCATATGACTCTGGGTAAGTCGCATCTCTAGTTGCCTCCAAAACAAAGTTCTAGTGTTGCAATTTTAGACTTCTGTAACTTAAAATTATAACATAAACTTTGAAAATCCCCTATATAACTCTTTCTTTCTATTTATCTATTTCTTAGAAGAAAGAGAAACATCTATATGTATATCTGGGAATTGTCAGCATAGAGATGATGATTAAAGGAAAGGGAGAGATAGTAGAGATAATTAGGAGAGAGAGAGAGATAAGACAGGGAGAACACTCTTGGAGGACATGATCTGGATAATAAAACAAAATAGTGAAGAGGAGGGATTGTACTGGTAGAAGAACCAGGTTGGAATAGTGTCACAAAATCCATAGAGAGAGTATCCAGGAGTAGAAAGTGGCCAAAAGAGTCAAATGTAGCAATTAGATTAAGATGAATGAATATTGGGGGGAAAAAAGACCATCAGACTTGACACCTAAGAAATCACTGGTTACTTTGAAAAGAACAGTTTCAGTTCAGTAATAGAGTCGGAAGTTAGATCCCCAAGGACCTAGAAGTACATGTGACAGAAGGAATTGAAGGCATTGAGTGAAGCCAAGTTGTCTTAAAGGTTTGACTGAGAAAGTCAGGAGACATATGGGATGATAGTTTGCAAAGATGATAAGATCTTATGAAAGATTTTTTTAAAAATGGGAACACTTCTATATTTAAAGGCAATAGTGAAAAAATTAGTAGAGAGGGAGAGACTGAAATTTTCAGAGAGAGAAGATTGATTTTGGTTGCATTCTGTAAGAGACAGGTAGGGTGGAGAGCAAGTAAGTATACATGAAGAAAGGGCAGCTATTGGCCCAGTGATTAAAGAGTCAGTCTTGGAGTCTGAAGGCTCATCTTCTTGAGTTCAAATCTTGCCACAGACACTTACTGATTATGTGATTCTGATCAGGCCACTTAACCTTGTTTTCCTCAATTTCCTCACTGTAGAGTGGGCTGGAAAAGGAAATGACAAGCAACTCTAGTGTCTTTGCCAAGAAATTGCAAATAGGGTCATGAAGAGTCAGACATGACAGAAAATGACTGAACAATAGCATATATAGATAGAAAGGGATGACCTTAGCAAAAAGCCACCTCACTTCTGGATCCTGGAGGAAAAGCAGAAAGTGAAAGATGATGTCAAGTATTTTTGAAATGAAGAAAAGTGGAGGAACAGAGAGCTTTGGTCAAGTGGTCATTTTTTTTTTTTTTTCTTGTTAAAGTACAGGAGAGATCTTTGGCAGGGGGCTAAAGGAAAGAGAGAAAGAGAGAGGCAGAAAGAGAAGAAGCCAGGTATTCCTCGCAAGAGGAAAGTAGAAAAAGTTTGGAAAAGCTTTTGTGTGGAATGAGAGAATCAAGAGCCTATACATATTTATTAAGTGCCTATTATGTATCACTCACAGTTCTGAACTCCTAGGATACAAAGGAAGGCAGTCCTAGCCCTCAAGGAGTTTTCAATCTAAAGGATGAAGATAGCACATAAAAAGAAGTTGGAAAAAGGAGGTCCATACCCAGAAAGGGAACATAATGAAGTTCATGGGAAATGATCTCTGGAGGGATGAGTTTTAGGGTTGATAATATTTTGTGGGATCAAGTCCTAGAGAACAGTGGGGTGGAAAATTATGAAGTGAATGGCCTTAGAGCCCTCCGAAAAGGGTAAGAGAGAATGTGAGAGAAGAATTCTGTGTTCCATCTACAGGGAAGGACCCCGGGTCTTGAGGAAGAATGAGTTTCAGAGTTGATTTCATCTTGCAGAATGATTTGTTTTTGGGAGGCAGATAGATGAATAGGGTACTGGACCTGGAGTCAGAAAGACTGTAATTCAAATCCAGACATAAAATACTGGTGTTGACTTTGGGCAAATCATTTAACCTCTGTTTCCTTAAATGTAAAAAAAAAAAGAAAAAAAAAGGATAATAACAGCACCAACTTCCCAAGATTGTTGTGAGGATCAAATGAGATATTTTACTTCTTACAAAGCTTATAGAAGGAGCTAGAATTGGGGTGGAGAGTAAATTGGGTAACCTTGGGCTAAACTCCTTGGAAGAGGAAGAACCATAATCTGGTTAGGTGGATTGATAACTTTGTATTTAAAAGGAGGTAAAGATGCTGAGTGCTGGAGACAAAGGGATAGTCTAGAAGAGGGGTGGGGAGTATTTTCACTCCCATTAAAGTACTAGTGTGCTGATTGAGTCTGCATTTGAATTCTGGTCTTTCTAACTTCAAGCCCAGAGCCCTTCCCATCTACAGATAGTGATGGAAAAGAAGACTAGAGATAGAAGGTGTTTGGAAAGCTAGTCAATGGAAGAGAATGTGAGAGGAAAAAGTCTAAGATGAAAGGAGGTTTGTTCCCTATGGAATGAAAATTAAAGAGGGCAGTGAAAGAAGTGGGAAGTAAAATGAGAGAAGGCAGCTAGGTGTTGTAGTGACTAGAACATTGGGTCTGGAGTCTAGAAGACCTCTGTGGAAATCTGGCCTTGTACACTTCTCCTACCCTGGGCAAACGTTTTGCCTCAGTTTGCTCATCTGTAAAATGAGTATAATAGCATTTATCTCACAAAATTGTTGTGAGGAACAAATGAGATAATACTTAGGAAGCACTTTGCATAGTGTCTCACAGGAAAAGTAAGCATTGTAGATAGGGATTTTTTCATTTTTTAAAATTTCCTTTGTAGCTAGTGATTATTAGAAGGATAAGGAGAGAAATGGGTGAGAAATGTAATAGCATTAAAGGTAGTAGTATAACTGACATGACAAAATTATCTCTTTAGAGAGTACACAGTAAAATTTCCAAAATGGGGTAAAGTCTGTAAAACTTTGCTACTAAGAATCACACATGTTTTGTATAACATGATTAATTAAATATAATTTAAAATTCTTGGTATTTAAAAAGTTAAACATAATCCAGAAAACAGAACACAATGCTGAGTACTGGAAAAGATAGAAAATTTTGCTAGAACAGAATCCCTAACCTCACTGAGTTTCTGATCTAGAACTAGAAAAAATTTTAATCACTTACTATTGCAGAAGGCACTTTTCTGGGTACAGGGAACACAGAGAAAAAGGAAAAACAGTCCCATAAGACATGTATTGATAAGGATAATGGGGAAGATTACATGAGAAATGAATAATAGTGCTGTAGACATGGATTTTTACTTTGCATGTGTGTGTATGAAAAACATACTATTACAATCCAGATAGGTAGTGATAGGTTAAATCTAACCACAGCTATCTTTATTGCTAACTTCACCACAGATGTAGCCTCTGGATAGATTCAATAGCACTATCCCCTACAGCCCAAACATCCTGCAGGCAGTCGTTACAGCTTCTCTGACTTTTTTTTTTTTCTTAAGCTTTAAAAAAAATTTTTTTTTCCTGGATATACATGTATACTAATTTTTAAAAATATACATTTCTTTATGAATCATGTTGGAAGAGAAAAATCAGAACAAAAGGGAAAAAACATGAGAGAAAAAAAAAACAGAAGAAAAAGAAAAAAATAAATATGACATGCTGCATTCTCCATAGTTCTTTCTCTGAATATAGATGGCATTTTCTATCCAAAGTTTATTGGGATTGCCTTGGATCACCGAACCTCTGAGAAGAACCAAGTCTTACACTTTTATCAGAAAATCTTGCTGTTAACGTGTGCATTCTATTCCCGGATCTACTTTGTTTCGCTCAAAATGCAATTTTTCATGTTCATGCAAATCTTTCCAAGCCTTTCTAAAATCAGTTTGTTAATCATTTTTTACAAAACAATATATTCCATTGCTTTCTTATACCATAACTTATTCAGCCCTTCCTCAATTGATGGGCATCTATTCATTTTCCAATTCTTTGCCACCACAAAAAGAGCTACTACAAACATTCTTTCTGCCTGTCTTTCCACATGTATTAACTCCTTCAATTCTTGCTACAAGTCTCTCCACGTAAATGGGCTACTTTTATTCTAACTTCATCATCCACCAGCAACCTGCCTACTGTGTAGGATCCTTAAATACTCCCAAAAAAATGTTTTTTACCATTCCTCATTTCAGATGCTTCCCACAGCAGAGAGTCTAGGAAGAATCTCTCAACATTGATAAAGATCATAAGCTCAAATTTCTTCTTGAATTTTCAAAACCCCAATCACCTGACAGTGTATTTAAGTTCTTTTGTAAATTGGTCTCAAAATGATTTAGGTAGCTCTATAAAAACAAACAAGTTAACAGTGGGCTATGATGTGAAGTGGATAAAATACTGGGCCTAGAGTCCAGAAAACCTGAATTTACATTTGGCCTCAGTCATCTATTAACTATGTGAATCCCAATTCTGTAGAATCCCACGTTCTACAGAAAGTCTTTTCTAACTCCTCTTAATTCCAGTCTTTACTCTTTTAATGTTTTCCCATTTATTTTGTAAATGCAAACTATTGTTTATATGCTTTTGTGTATGTGTGTATATTTGTGTGTGTGTGTGTAAAATGTGTGCATGTTCTCTCTGTCATTAGATTCTAAACTCCTGGTTCTTCTCAACAATGCAGTGGTTCAAGGCAGTTTCAATAAACTTGGAATAGAAAATGTCATCCACATCTAGAGAGAGAACTATAGAGACTGAATATAGATTGAAGCTTAGTATTTTCACTTTTTGTTTATTTTTTTTCCTTTTTTCCCTTTGGTTTGATTTTTTTTTCCCACAGTTTGACAAATATTGAAATATGTTTAAAAGAATTGCATGTATTTAACCTGCATCAAATTACTTGCTATCTTGGAGAGGGGTAGAAAAATTTGTAACAGTCTTTAAAAAAAGAATGTTGAAAAATTTGTATTTGAAAAATAAAATACTATTGAAAAAATTTTTTTTCACTGAATTTATCTAACTATCATAGAGGGTATCAGGGTATGCCCATTTGTTATAAAAGAAGACTTATTTAAGGACAAACTCAAATAACTTTGAATGTTAACTGACTTAATGTAATGTGAAATCTCAGCTACAACATTCAAAGAAATGATAATTTAGTCTTAAGTGCTTTTGTGTTCTGCTGTATAGACATTGCTTGACAAATTTACAGGATAATTGCATATAATACTACTAAACAAATTTGTTTTATTTTGCATTGAAGCTGCCTTACTAGCCCCTCAGTGTGCTAAGAATATTTTTTTAATGTATACTTCACATCAAAATATTCTATGGATAACTGCTTAGTATGTTGAATATTTAGCAGCTGCTAATAACTCTTTCATCAGCTTATCAATGTCCAATTTTCTATTCTTGAATTGCATAATTTACTGGAATTCATCAGAAGTCTTTGGAGACCTTTGTATTCTATGATGACCCTCAGTGAATACCTTGACCTACTCTAAAGTGAAGTCTTTACTCTTCCTGATTTATTATAGGCATGCTCAGAAACAATTTCCATCTGGATATAATAACTGAGAACATTGGATCCTGGAATCAGGATCAATTCTTTGTTAATTATAATTACTTTCTTTGCAGATCCTTTTTATAAAATTCTAATGGGAATAATGTTTATTAACTGGCAGTTTTCTTATACTTTAGATCATTTATTTCCAACTCTGAGTAGCCTTTAACTTATAATTAGAAACTGCTTTGTTTGTGTGAGGCTTTTTTTTTTTCCCGGATTTCATTCATATGCATAACCATTTTGATCATGGCCCAAAAGCCCAACTTTGCTGGAAAAATGTTGATTTAGCTTTTATTTCCCCTCTTCTTATTTTCCTGTTTTCAGTTCTTCATTCAATTCAGTTGTAGGAAGAATGATTATGAATAATATTGTCATGATGTCAAAACAGTGCAAATTATATCCTGCTGCCATCTGGAATAGTGAAAATAAAAGCTTTATTTACACTGTTTTTGAAATAATAAACTTTATTTCCAGCCATTTGTCTTTAGTATCTGTAATATTGAAAGGAAAATGTCTCTAATTTGTTTTCTGATGGGTTAGTTTTATTCTGAAAGGTAGTTGACTCAGTAATACTGTCCAAATGATTACCAACTGTCATATTTCATTCCATGACATCTATTGTCTCTGACCATTCTCTATTCCATTCAGTTCAAACCTTCACCTCTACTTGCTTAGACTGTGGTAAAAAAAAAAAATTCTTAACTAATCTTTGTGTTTCCCCTTTTCAATTAATCCTACTCAACACTGCCTGAATCATACTAATAAATTGATTTTAAAATGCTAGGGTGTAAATTCATTAAAATGTAGGTAATTTTTAAAAGATTAGAAAAAATGCTTTTAATGAGCAAGATATATCCTCTGTGGAAGGTTTGCAGAAGTACTTGGACAAAAATCTCATAAGATAAGAAGAGATATTTCTAATGATAGAGAATATCAATACCTTTGATATCATGAATTTATTGATATGTTGGTATTGAAGTATGGAAAGTTGTCTTTATACTTACAATGGTGTTGGTGTAACATAACCTCAGTATTGTTTTATTTGCAAAGTATACTTTGGCTTTCCATCCTTGGGTGTCCATCATCAGATTATCAGCTAAATTTTGTTAAGAATCTGCCACTACCCAGAATACGATTTTTTCCTGATCTATTTGTTGTGATTTGTCACTGTCGTATGTGAATGTAAGGTGATAAAATTATTTGTCTGAAGAGTCATGCTGTACCAAGATCTAGATACCATTCATCAGCTTTTTTAAAGTTGGTCCAACAAAGTATTTCTGTACCTTTCCATTTAGCATCCTTTTTTAGATAGAGAATATTACCATTGCAAGTAAGTTGAGTTTGTTTGTTTGTTTGTTTTTTTAAAGGTTGTGTGGATAAATGGAAACAGTAGGAGTCTTTGCTGCCCTTTCTCCATCTTATTTGTTTAAGTCATGGTCATGTGAAGTTTTTACTGAAATCGGATATATGTAACTATATTTAGTCCATATTTGAAATTTTACAGATACAGGCAACTTTCCTAAGGGAGCTCTCTCAACAAATAAAGATTGGTACTTGGACCTACAATTTACTGGCATATAGAGGTTTGTGTAGGGACACTGAGAAGGTTAAGTAATTTGCCTACAATCACATAGCCAGTATATTTCAAAGATTAAGCTGGGTACTCCTTATGACTCACACCAAGGTTAGTACTCTATTATTATTCTGCATATCTCCATTTATCTAAACATTTTTGTGGGGGGGGGAACCTTCTTAATCTAAGAAAAACCTTTGTTTTGTTTTGTTTTGTCTTTTGAGAATTAAAAACAATAATCCTACAATGGGAAAAAATTACATGAAAGTATGAATTGAGTTTTCATTTTTCCTGTGAAACATGTTAGTTCTTGAATTCTGGATTCAAAGAAATACACTTGTTTTGTAAGCTTTGAAGAACTCTCATTTAGAAATAATATTCCATCATAAGCTCATTGTACATTTAGACTATCCTGTTTGAAAGGGCAGAATTTTTCCTCATATTATCCATTATCATAGGTCAGGTGTATTCTTTCACCCACAGGATAATGTCATCCTTAAGAATCTTCTTTTAATCAATACTGCAACTCTGAGACTGACTGTGATGGATAGAGTCATTTGAATCCCAGATGTTGTAGTCATCATGATATAGATCTTTTGAATAAAAAATATAATGTCTATTACTTGCAATTTTGTGATATAATATACTCTGCAAATAGGAATACCTACTATATTTCTCTTATATATTATCCATAAATGTCTTAAATGTCTATCCATAAAAGTTCTCATTGAAGATAAACTTCACTCTCATGTAAGATACTTGTCCTCTCTCTGTCTTGTCAATTAAGCCATAAATAAATATGTGTGTGTGTGTGTGTGTAAGATATACATGTATACATATATTACATATCTTCATAGATCTTGCTTACATTAAGTGTTTTTTGTGGTAAATTTATTTTTAATACACTTTGCTTTATGAATTATGTTGGGAGAGCAATAGGAAAAAAACATGGGAGAGATTGAAAAAAAAAATAAACAAAAAAGTGAACATAGCATGTGTTGATTTATATTGTCTCCTTAGATCTTTTTCTGAATGCAGTTGGCACTTTCTGTCCAAAGTCTATTGGAATTGCTTTGGATCATTGAACCACTGAGAAGAATCAAATCTTTCACAGCTGATCACCGCACATTCTTGCTATTATTATGTGCAACCTATTCCTGGTTCTGCTTGTTTCACTCAGCATCAGTTCAGTTAATCTTTCCAGGCTTTTCTATAATCAGTTTGTTTATCATTTTCTATAAAACAATAATATTCCATTACCTTCATGTATCACAGCTTATTTAGCCATTCCCCAATTGTTGAGCTTCTACTCATTTTCCAATTCTTTGCTACCACAAAAAGAGATGCTACAAATATTTTTGAACATGTGGGTCCTTTTCCCTCTTTTATGATTTCCTTGGGTCCCAGTAATGGTACTGCTGGATCAAAGGGTATGCCCTTTGGGCATCATTTCATATTGCTCTCCAGATGGTTGGATTGTTTCACAACTCCAGCAACAATGCATTAGTATCCCAGTATTCCCACAAAATCCCCAATATTTATCATTACCTTTTCCTGTCATTTTAGCCAATCTGAGAGGTGTGAGGTGGTACCTCAAAGTTGTTTAAATTTGCATTTCTCTAATCAATAGTGATTTAAAGCATTTTTCCATGTAACTATAAGTGGCTTTAATTTCATCATCTGAAAATTGTCCCTATCCTTTGACCATGTTTACATTAAGTATTGAGAAAATAATCCCACACCAAAAGTATTTCTTGATTTCTTTAAAGAAAAATGAAATTTATTCACTTCATCCTCAAATTTTTAATTGCCTATTACTGGAGACCTGTCTATGTTCTGACAGAATACTTTTGCTGTAGTCACTGATTGATAGGATATAATCAATATTGGGTTCAGCAGTGAGTAACCCAGATTTTTTTTTGGTAAATTTTATCACCAAATACACAGTTATTCTAAAAGAAGGATAGTGGTAATTAATGGAAGTTAAATTGAATTCAATTCAATAGATAATTATTAATTCAGGCATTGGACTACAAAACTATGTCCTGAATTTATAGAATTTTATTGTTGGAAGAGCACATTATCTACTTCAATTTGTACTTGAACATGAATCTCTCTTGCAATATATTTTATAAGAGCTCATTGTGTGTGTGTGTGTGTGTGTGTGTGTGTTTTAAATAAGACCTCCATTGAGGCAAAGTCTACTTCCCAGTATAACCATCTCTTTCTTAATCTAGATGCCCCTCATAATGTAATCTAAGATTTCATTAACTTTCTTGGGCTTCTATCTATGACTGATGCTTCATATACATTATAGTGAATTTGGAGTAGAGAACTTTTATTCAAAACTTGTTTCTGCTACTTATAAACTTAGGAGCAATTGACAAATCGGTTATATTCTCTGAGCTCCAGGTTTCATCTTAAAAATTAAAAGATTTAATCAGTACCTGTTTACATTTCTTCTATCTTAAAACAAAACTTTCTCCTCAGGGAATTTCTTTTTAAATAGGAGGCTTTTGACATGTGTACAAGTATAAGGTAAAATGGGGTAAAAAAATATGCAAATGAAATCTGTAGGTCAATTTTGATAAAGGAAAAAATATGTTCAGCTAGGGGAATAAAGAGAAACTTATGGAACAGTTGACCTCAGGAAGATCTCTTTGAAAAAAGAATTCAGTAGAAAACTGTAAAGAGGAAGTACTATCCTGACCCAGTGGACCCAGCTGCTTTTCTTCTATCATAGTTTTTGAAATTCTAGCTGTATATTTATTTCAGATGACATTAACTTACGTGTGTTTTAAAGATCATTAAAAGATATCCTACTTAGATAAGAAGAGCAGAATGGCATCTGAAACCCTTATTTTATGTCACATGAATTTTATTAATTTCTTGAAAAAGGGAGAGCTAGTAGAAAATAGAATATTGTATTATCACCATATCTTATGTGAGTTAGAGTAATAAATGATTATTGTCAATTACAAGAATAAAAAGAGGGGCAGTGGATAGAGTGCCAGCCCTGAAGTCAGGAGGACCTGAGTTCAAATTTGGTCTCAAGATACTTAACACTTCCTTGCTGTGTGACCCTGGGCAAGTCACTTAATCCCAATTGCCCGGGGGGGGGAGGGGAATAAAAAGACTATTGGAGTATTGGATTTAGAACTGGAAAGGACTTCAGTTATCATCCATTACAACTTCTTTCCTCCCCCCCCCCCCCTTTTTTTTTTTACAGGTGAGGAAACTGATACCTCCAGAAGTGGTATCCCTTTCTAGGCTCTCTCCCAGCAAAGCTAGGATTCAAATCCAGGGCTTCTGGCTTGAAATCTATGACTTTTCTCACTGTATCTTATTGTCCTTGATGTAACTGATGATTTCCATGTGTTTAGTTTTAAAAGAGTGCTTGTTTCAACTCAAAACACAAAAAATAAAACTTTGAAAGCTAGTTTAGAAAGGAGACATAAATCACCTTATAAAATGACTCGTGTTGGTATATTGTATGGCTAAATGATAAAGTAAATGCCAGACCCAAAAAGCAAGGCAATACATTTGGCAACACAGGCAAGAAGTGTTCTCTTGTAAAATCAGAGGGGGAAAAAAAATAGGAAACACAACTATTTGTAGACCAGAGGGGAGATAGAATGGAATGGAATTTAGGCAAGAGTTCATTACTTGGTTCAGTTTAATAAACATTTATCTAGCCTGAGAGACAAAGACAGACACAAAAAATGACTAGCGAGCAGTTAGCTAACTTACAGACAATAAGCTAAGCCAAGTTCAGAGAAAGGGGAGATCAGGGTTGATCAAAGTGGTTGTAGAAGACTTCATATAGAAGGTCAATAAATAAGTACTTCTTTTGGTCTCATGGGAAATTTGAAAAGGGAAAAGAAAAAAGCTATGAATGATATCTGTCCCCAAGGAATTTATAAAAATTAAGATTTAGACCTGTTTTAAGTTTTGAAGGCTTATTTTCTTCCTTCCTAAAAATTTCTACATTTTATTTATGCTTTTGTCTTTGTATGAGTCTTTTCCACTCCGAGCTTGAACCCTCCTTTGTGATGAAAAACAATTAGGCAGAAAACTACTTTATATCGATATTATGTACAATGTTCTTTTTCTCATTAGAAAGGCATTATTTGCTCTCAGTGAACTTCATGGGTTTTTGAACCATATAAAAGTTTTGTTTTGTTTGTTTTTTTTCCCAAATCTTTCTGAATATATTTTATATTTTGGTCTTTGACCTATTTTCCTTTGGATCAATTTATACAAATCTTCCCATGTTTCTCTGAATTGCATGTATCATTTCTTACAATTCAATAAGAATCCATTACATTCATAATGCAATGATTTTTAAAGTCATGTAATAAGAGAGTGCTCAATTTATTTTCAGCTATTACCATAAAGAAGAATGCTAGGAATATTTCAGCAGACCTGTGTTTTTTTTATTGTCTCCTTCTTTGGACTGTGTGCCCAGGAGTATCCTTGCTGTGCCCAAGAGTATCCTTGCTAAGTCTTAAAGCTTGTGAACTATTTAGTGACTTTTTAGCATAATTATTGACCTATTATTTGTAAAAAGGCCTCATTGGAGGCTTTACTATGGATTCAAGAATGGGAGGAACCGCTAAGTGTTTGATATTTATTGAAATCATAAAAATTCCATAAAAGTTCCATTCTTTTCTACAACTTCTCCAGTATACATTATATCTCACGTTCCACGTGCTTTTGCCAGCCTTCTGGTGAAGAAATGCTTGGATAATGAAATGATAAACTATGGATGTTTTCTCTGCAAACAGACCTCATACTAATCCAGAAAAACAGCAGAAATTATGGCACCAAGGTCAACTAGAATAATCCATTAATTTATTCAACAAACATGTATTAAGCTTATTGATGAAAGAGCATTATAAAGCAATCCAATAAGCTCACTCTGTGAAAATTATTAGAGAGGAACCATTTTGTTCTTTTAAAGCATTCTCTCTTTCCATCCTCATCTTGCAGAAATTTCTTCATCTCTTCTATGCTCCAGTCAAAGCAGGCTGTTCCATGTCCCTAAAACACATAGTGTATTATCCTGTCTCTTTGCCTGCCTTCATACTGTTTCTTGTGCTTCATTATCTCTTTTTTAGCTGCAAAATTACTATCCACTTTTTAAAACCAAAGACAAATGCTACCTGTTACAGGGAGCCTTCTCTCTTGACTTCTTGAAGTACCTTCTTCCTGAGATGTAACAAATCACTTTGGTTTGAAGCTAGCACACTTTCATGCTTTATTACATATAATAATTATCTGTTTATGTGTCTTGACCGCCTACTAATCTTAAAGTCCTTAAAGGCAGAAAGGAGAATATATCTTAACTAAATTTGTACTTACTTCACCAGTTAGTTAAGTGCTTTCCATATAATAGGTACTCAATAAATATTAGTTTAATTTGATCTCCATGAAAGCCTGCAAAATGTCTCATGGCGTTTTCCTCCTTGTAAATACACATTCTTCATATTGCTCATTACTTTTCACCAGTTTCCCATGCAGATCCAAACATTAACAAAAGTTTTACAGCACCAAGAACTTAACAGGGAAAAAAAAAAGTGCTGACCTACCTTTTTATTTTATTTTATTTTTTATGGAATCTGGAATGGAATATTAGGATATACCATTAAGACACCAAACAGATTCAAAGAATGTGCTCTTTACTTCCAGGTCTATTGTAGCTGCCATTCCAAACAAAATATGTATTACTTATCCGATTCACTAAGCACAAGTACAAGTAATGTGCCCTTTAATGGCCTCTTGAAATGACAGACCAAATGGCTTTGTGAAGGTCAAGTCTGATTTAAATTGTTGATGAATTAGTAGCTAATTCAGCATGATTGAATATTAATATGGAACAGTGATAAGTAATGCAGTTTAAAGCTTAATGAGCACATTAATGAATAGGATAAATTTTTTTTTTTCTTTTCACTTCATGTAGAAGTTTAAAATTACAAGCTTATTGACAATTTGTTAATTTTTGAGGCAATCTCTCCTCCTATCCCGCCCAGTTTGTGTGGTCAATATACAGCAGTGTATTGATTGGAGTACTCAAGTCTCTAGAGCCCAGACACTTGAGCATCTGTCAAACATGATATTATCAGATAGTCAAGATACTTTTGTATAAATCACTAATAAATTTAAAGGGGGGAAAAAGCAATTAACATCTTATAAACTATACCCACTGAGATAAGCATTCCAATTAGAAATTTCATTATTTCTCCAGTCCGTTTTATGTAGAATACTGGGTTTTATTGCCAAATACCTGACAGCCAAATTGGAAACAAGCCACAACTGTCAAAGTATAACAGCTCTGACTATTTGAATCTGTTACATTGTGATGTTTCTCATGAAAAATTAATGAAGAGGGTGCTTTGAAAGAGGTTCTGTGCATAAGGGGGATGGATGGAATTTAATTACCCTTATTAAAAATAAGAAAGGAAAGCTCTTTACATACTCTATTCTATTAGTATGCAAGATAGATAATCTTTGTTGTGCACTTGTGTATATGAAAAAGGGGCTCTGGAGTGTTCTTTATGAGCCTAGAAGGGAAGGGGAGGTCATGCAAATGCATTAAGAGTGTTTTTCTGCATGTCACAAGTCAGACCTTGTCAGTGATTCCCAAGGTAAAGACTTCACATCTTATAAATGGTTATTAAATCCAAATTTCTTTGGTAAGAGCCTAGAGCAAGTGGCCCAACAATCTAAGCCTTTGACACTTGCTATTGATTGGTGGCAGATTTTGTGGCACTTAAAAAAAAATGCAAATCCAAATAAAAAACAGTTTCTACTAGAGCAATATTTATATACATTAATGTTACGAGTGATTAAATAGCCTGAGGGAGACAAGAGGTAGTACTGTGAAATCATAGTAGCATCCCAGCAACTCTAAAGTGTTGTTTTGAATAAATGTTTGGACTTAATAACGCTTTTAAAATACTTCAATTTGATTTAACAATCTTTCTTGTTGTGAAGGTGATCTTTGTTAAGTGTGTGATGTTTCTAGGGAGGATGTAGCAATAACCCTAAAGTTACCCAGACTTGGAAAGCCACAAACGATGCTGGCTGTCAGATGACAACCTGTTGGTCAGTCATAACAGTTTCTGAGACAATCTAAGCCATAGTGGGGTGTTTTATGCCTCAACATGTCCATAGAGTAGAAGCTGTGGTAAGTCCCACTGAATCCAAATCTTCTTGGATGGATTTGACTATTATGATCAACTATCTAAAGGATCAGCTATCCAAGCCTAGCTTACTAAGGAGGAGAGTCATCAACCAAAAAAAAAAAAAAAAAAAAAAAGATTTTAAATGATGAAATTTTTAGTGATGATGATCCCTGAAATGGGCAAAAATACAAAATAATCTGTGCTCCTGGACAGTTCCTTATCATGTAATGAAGAAGTTAGAATGGTGAAAAGGTGACAGAGGAATCACTCATATCTAAATCTGTCTTCAAACTTTTTTTTTTTTTTTTTTTTTAACTACAGTTTGTAGAGTACTGTCCTAGGACTGAAGGAAAGACATGGCTTAATTGAAATAAGGTTGTTATCTTCTTAAGGTTTTATGAAGGGGTGCAAAAATAACTGTAGTCCAAAGGAAAGCAGAATAAATTCATAAAGGAAGTTTTAATATGGCCTAGTATAAGTCATACAAGAGAAGGGTTAATATAAGTGATAAAAGGAAAAGGCAGTTTTTTGTTTGTTTTTTCCCCTTTCGTCATATCTTCAATGCTTAGCACAGTGCTTGGCACATGAAAAAGTTTTTAATAAGTGTTTTCTTATTATTTTTTGATTTTTAATTGATCCTCAATTGTTGATTTATTGATCTGTGCAAAATCTAAGGCTTGAAAAGGACATTACCAGAAAAGACTTCTTGGAGGAGGAGAATTTGAATCAGGCTTTAAATAGTGGAAGGAGTGGGGGGAATCAAGTGAAACAAACAAAATCTATAAGTTTTGCAAAGGCTCCTTGAAAATACCCCTTAGTTCTAGGTGAAGAATGTAATTTAGTTGACATTGGACTACTCCAAGTAAATTATTTTTATTCTTTGAAGCAGTATGTGTCAATAGCTGCCAGGCAAGATGCTTGATAATATAGCTTATATGCTATAGCAGCTATTGATCTTTTTTTCAAGCAATATTAGAACTGCTACATAGATGTAAAAACACTGACAAAACCTTTTCTCATAAAGAACAGTCCAATGAAATTCAAATGGAATAGATTGTTACTATTAGCATAACCTACTTTCTTAGGTATTCCTCACCACTAATTCTTGTATGGCTTGAAAGGTAGTCTCTGACTATATTTGTAATTCTAGAATAATTTCTGATTCTTGTCCTTGAGGAAGCAGAATGGGGCATTAGAAAGAGCATTAGATTTAAGACTGGGATGGGTTCAAATCCTCTTTTGCTACTAATTATATTTGTGACATTGGCCAAATTACTTAACAATTCTGGGTTTTTTTCACATCTGTAAAAAAGGGAAAAGTTAGGAGAACAAGATTAGTGGCATCAAAACAAAATTAAAAAGTAGTTACTAAATATAAGGATCCCTGTTGCCACATATTGAATTGGAAAATGACATTAATATTTTCTATGTTCTATTGTTATTTTTATTTATTTTGTTAGATATTTCTCAATTACTCAATTTTAATCTGATTCAGACTGAACTCAGGAATGTGGCAGGCCACAGTGCAAGCTGGCCCCATATTGAATACCACTGTTAAGTAGGTCTGCATGCTAAAGAGATAAAAGGAAAAGGATATTATAGCAAAAATATTAAAAGGTGGTTTTTTTGTTTGTTTTTGTTTTTTGTGGTGGAAAAGAATTGGAAATTGAGGGACTGACCATCAATGGGGAATGACTGTACAAGTTGTGGTATATAATGCAACTATTGTGCTATAAGAAATGATGAGCAAGATGGTTTCAGAAAAATCTAGGAAGGCCTATAATGTAAATTGATGCAGAGTGAAGTGGGCAGAACCAGGAGATCATACACAGCAGCAACAATTTTGAAATGATAAACTGTGAAAGATTTAGCTATTCTGATCAATACAGTAATCCAAGAAAATTTCAAAAGATGCATAATGAAAAATTCTATACATCTTGAGAGAGAACTGATGAATTCTGAGTAGAAACCACAGTTCAGTTATTTATTTATCTATTCATTCATTCATTCATTTATTTGCAATAGAGCTATTAAGGAAATAGGTTTTGCACTATTTCACATGTATAATTGATATCACATTGCTTGCCTTCTCAATTGATAGAAGGGCTGGAGAGAGGGAGAGAATTTATAACAATTTTTCTAAAAATAGAATTATATATAAATAATAAGTTTAGAGGAAATGAATATGATGAAGGCCTTCATTGCATTGAACTTATAAAGCGACATTGATGCAAATAGCACAGAATGAGGGGGAAAGATTGTGACTTGCACTAGTGCGGAGAATATCCCTCTGATGAAAAGTATTTAGAATGATAAAAGCTCAAGCATCTTACATTTTCTCAGGCAAGTCTGTATGATAATCCTATGAGTTGTTGCAGAGGTACAATCATCCTCACTTAATAAATGGAAACCTTGAGACTCAGAGAGGTATGAGTGACTTACAATGCCATATGATTAGCAACTGACAGAGAATAGTTCATATTTATTTGACTCCCAGGGACCAGAGTACTGTTTCTGTTCAGACATACTGGAAAATACCTACAAGAAACAAAGCAAAAACAAAATAATTTCCACAGGATGATTCTAATATTTCCCATGCTAGAATTCATGTCTCTACATGAATTTCTCCACTTGGTCTTGATTAGTGCAAATAAATGAATGCCCCAAAGTAGTTCTATGTATTTAAATTTGTACTACTCGAAGGTATAATTAGGTAAAATATGCTCATTGGTTCCAGCCTAATGAAAATATGCTGTGCAAATTCAAGTAATGCAAGGACTTTGAGGAAATCACCATTCACAGTAATTGAAATCTCACTGTACTACAAAGTTGATGCAAAAGAAAATCTATCTAATCACTATGGCTGCCATTGGTTGAATGGAAGTTGTGATATGTTTTTGAATTCAGAAATGTTTCACACAGCTTACTAAAGAAACAAAAGTGCTAATTCTGAGTCTTGACCAAACTGCAAATTTGCATCATTTTAGTGTACCTATTTCAATTTTTCCATGATTTTAAAAATTCTTGACTAGATCAAATCAACTATCATAATTTACATACTTAGGTAAGACCTGAAATCATGTTTTGATGGGAGAATGGTGAGGAAGGACTAAAAAAAATTGTCTTTGAAATAGCCTGGGAAGTGGAGGAGCTAGACTCTGAGGATTTTTATTTGTTAATCTTTAAGAATATGAGAGTACCTTAGGAGACCGAAAAATGATCTCAAGAAGGTACTAATTATTGCCTTGAATCTCTTAATGTTCTAGATCAACAGTACCAAACTTAAATAAAAAAAATTCATGCATCCACATATTGACAGAGAAAGCCAAAAGTTAACATTATCTATGTTGTATTAAAATTACATTTTAATCTGTTTCTGGGCTCCACTGGGCCAGAATTTCTATTCAGACATTTCTATTCTACTCCATCTAGTATGCGGCTAACAAAATTGTCTTTCTGACATACTCATCTTATCATGTCACTTCTCTATTTACAGCAGTAGTATCAAACCTTCATTGATTGCCTCTGTTAGCCATAAGATAAATTGCAAATTCTTTACATTAGTCCCTTTTGCCACAGTTGACTTACTCATGTTTTGTCCAAACTGCATTATCTATAGTTGTTTATCCTGTTGCCTCCTACCTTACAGTATCTACAATCCCCAAACCCAGTATATATTCCTTCCCAATCTCTTTAACCTTGAAATCCCTGATTTCCACATATAAGATTGACGTTTCCCTCATCAAATTTTTAGCAAACTTTGATTAGATCTTTTATTTGCCCCATCCCAATCTATTTCATATTTTATGTTGTTTCTGAGGTACCACCTTGTATACAAAAAATACCTCAGAGAAGCTTCCCTAGTTTCAGTGTATTCTGTCTGTCTTCATCCTGTTGAATCTATTAGTCATTAGCCCGCACCAATAATTTATTGTTTGTATTGTTTACATATTCATTGTTGTATATGTTTATTTTCACAAGTCAACCAGAGAACACTATTCATTCAAAGAAAAGGCATTGAATTATCTCACTAAATTAAAAAAATAGACTACTACCCTCTCATCCCAGTATCCCTCCCCAAAATGCATGTCATATCTTTCCATAGGTTTACACACCATGAGTTGAAAGAATGGATCTATGTAGAGAACATGGCTGATGGGTACATAAATAGGAGTAGTTTTGGTTATTTCCATTAAAATAAAAAGCTTTCATGTTAGGCACTAAAAGCAACTTAAAAATACACACACATAGGAAATACTTACCTAGGGATATGTATAGAGGGGTACATTAAGTTATTTGTAAAAAGACAACTCAGATCTCCAGTGCTAGAGTGATAACTCATGCCTCCAAATAGATCTAGGTACTCCATCTTCATTGTTCACTGCTGACCCTTTTCCTCTTCACTATTTGTTTCTTTTACCTATTGAGCTTCAAGTGGGATCTTGAGCCAAATTTCTTCAATCCCTGTAAAGGGAACAGTGAGTTTTGCCGTCTCTCATCCATCTTAGTGCCCAGAGACTAAACTTCAGCAATCTGAGGAAGGTGAAGTCTTTATATACTCAGTGATCGTCAGGAAATTCAATGAATGGCAGATCAATGCATCTCTAAAATTAAGGCTTGTTGAATTGAATTTCTTTAATGTTTCTTTTTTTTTTTTTTTTAATGTGTTCCAGAGGATCAGATTCCCCGGGGCTTTCCTACCATAGACATGGGCCCACAGTTAAAGGTGGTTGAGCGTACTCGCACAGCCACCATGCTCTGTGCAGCCAGTGGTAACCCAGATCCAGAAATCACTTGGTTCAAAGATTTCTTACCTGTGGACACAAGTAACAACAACGGACGCATCAAACAGTTACGATCAGGTAGGGTCTTGTTACTGTTTCAACTAACGCCTAGAGATTTTTCCCCCCTTCCACTATTATTTTATTTTAATTTAATTTTAGGTAATGATTTTTCTTCCTCTTTTCTTCTCTGTTATTTAATGTGTTGTCCATTTCTGTGATGTTGTCATAGCCTGTTTCAGAGTCTGTCTCTCTTTCTCTCTGTCTGTTTTGCAGCTTCTGTTTATTCCACATTGCTCACTGCTGTGACTGTATTTTTTGATAAGTTTTTTTTTTTTTTTTTAACTGCTCTTTGGCAGTATTTGGTGAATCCATTTTCTTCTCTTTATTCTTTTTCTTTCTTTTTTTTTTTCCGTTGACAAATTTATTTCAACATTGGACTTCATTCAGAACTTTGCAAGGAGTACCAATGGTTATTTTCATTACAATCCCAAACTTTCTTATTAGATTCTAAAAACAATTTAATAAAAAGTATGGTTTGTGCTGTCTTTTCCATATTTGAACCCTCCAAAGCTTAGAAAGTATGGACACATGTTTCTTCTCATTAATACATAAAACACAGATTTTTTTTCTCTCCCCATGTATAACCAGATATATTTTTAAAAGTTCTATTATAATCCATGAAAGCAAGGGGCCTTTTTCCCCTTCTGAAAAAGAATTTTCTAACATATTAGCCACAGTAGTGTGTGCCCACGCAAAAGCTTTTTGAATCCTTCAGTGTCTGGATCTACAGAAGCCTGCTTTGGTGTAGATTCCAGCTTTTTTGCTGCTCTCTCTTTCTCTCTCTCTCTTTCTCTTTTTCTCTCTCTGCCCATTGCCCTTTCCCACTAGTCCTTCCTTCTTCCACCTTTCCTCCCTAGCCCTTAGCTTTATTCTTTTGTTCTCTTTAGATTAAGAGGGGGAAAAAAGATAATTCTAAATTTCTTAAGTGTTAAAACCTATTCCCAGATAATATCACGGGGACTTATCATAAGCTGTTACCTTGACATTAGTAACAATAATATTGGTGTAGAATAGTTCTTAACTGCCTGTTTTCCCAGAATTCTCAGCTTTTGACCTGTCCTGTGATGTTAAACCGTCTTGTTAACTGCCTCTTTGCTTGTTGTCAGCAGAATTGTATAGATTGACCTGTTAATGTAAATTAAGAATTAATTATTCACATGTGACATAGATTATTTAGTATATAAAGCTTTAACTCTGAAAACTTATGTGCCAAATTATAAGGAATATAATAATATTTTTATGCTGTCTTTCTTCTCTCCGTATTTAAATCTCCAGAATCTATTGGTAAGTGCTTAGTTCTGAAGCGCACTTCACCCCCCCACTAATTTCCATATTCAGAATATTATTATAATATTATTATTATTATAATTATTAAAATGCATGGCATGCATTTTACTAACAGTCAGTGTAGTCACCAGATTTCTAGTGGCGCACACGCACACCTCCACAGCAATGTTGTAGTCGAAACACTTGTCTAGCAGAAACAATACACAAGTATCACATAAATGTAGTGCAGAAATTGCATTATATAACCTCAAATGCAGTGTTTGTTTTCAGATAGCTTTCAACATATCCTATATAGTATATATATATATGCCTAGCTATATATATATTTATATATATATATACACTTAAATAGATTATCCCATATTATTTTCTGAAAATTATTATTGTAAAGTCTTTTTAAATGCATACGAGGCTTATGCAATATATTTCTAACCCCATGTAGATATAGCCTAAGATCTAAGAATTCAGTTGCTAATCTTGAAACAGGCTATGCTGCCTATTGGGCCTTTTGCCTTTTTGTGGTACAATGCAACTTACTTTTATAACCTAATAATATCTAATATATTCCTGTTTTACCAGTATAGTAATTCAAGTTTCTTTTTAAGACCTTATTTAATTCTGTAAATCTAATTTGATTCTTCTTCCAAAGCCCTAGCCTCCTTCTTCTCGTACTAATGCTTCTTCTTTCTAATCTTATTTGCATTCATATTATCCACCCAGGTGGTACACCAATAAGAGGTAAGAGTGCTGAACTAACGTTCACAGAATGATCTTACTCATTCTTTCTGTCCTTTCATCCTTCTCATCTTTGTCCTGTTTAAAGAAAACATGCAAAAATGTCAATCATCTTTATTTTTTTCCTTTGTCCTGTTTGGTTATGATCAGTGATTCTCATCTTGTGACCTTTAATTTTCTTTTTTCCTTTCTCTTTTGTTTTGTTCATTTGAAAAAAAAAGTAATTTAATTTGTGATATGCTTCAAAGAAAGCATATCAAGGTCTTTTGGCCATAGACCAGTCACAGCGTACCATCTGTCCCTCTCTTTATTTTTTCTTTTTATTCTTCTTTTTCCTTTTTCTTTTTTTCCTCTTTTTTTTGTCCAACTGGAGAAAAAAAAAAGATCATTTTTTTTTCTTCCTTAGCTGTTCTTGTTCTGGA